>APFE030562827.1:142494-286344 GCA_000404065.3 Pinus taeda
TCACATCTATTCAAACACCAACGTTGTGTATAAATATAAGAGGACTTTTCCTCATTTGCACTCACTCTTCTCATCACATCTCCCTCTCTCTCTACTGCACAGAAATGGGTCTCTCCCTCACACGTGAAGCCGAAAGCTGTTGAACCTAAAGCTGCAACTGCAGATCCAAAGATTAACCTGCGTGGCCTAGAAGATCTCCTCTTTGGAACTGCACTGTAGGTTCATCTGAAGCTCCTCTGAAAGCTGCAACTTTTAGTGGTGGAATGAAGTCAATCCGATGAACAGTTTGCAAGATATCGACTGCCCTAGTTTGAAGCCGGAAACTGCTAAAACTGAAGCTGCAACTGCAGAAGTAAATATTGACCTGCGTGGCCTAGAAGATCTCCTCATTTGAACTGTGCTGTAGGTTCATCTAAACCTCCTCTGAAAGCCGCAACATTTGGTGGTGGAATGAAGTCAATCTGATGAATGGTTTGCAAGATATCGACTGCCCTAGTTTGAAGCCGGAAACTGCTGAAACTGAAGCTGCAACTGCAGAAGTAAAGATTGACCTATGTGGCCTAGAAGATCTCCTCATCTGAACTACGTTGTAGTTTCATCTGACCCTCCTCTGGAAGCCGCAACTTTTGGTGGTGGAATGAATTCAATCCGATGGTCGGTTTGTGAGATATCGTCCGCCCTAGTTTGATAATGAAGTCGCTAATGCTGATGCTGCTGATCTAGGGTTTGCTACTGCTGATATGAATAAGATGTATTGTACTATTTCTCTCTGCTGAATATTGAAGATAGAAGAAGATTTGATCAAAGGGTTTCCCCACACATTGTGGGGTTTGTCCCTGGCTAGCCGCCACATCTTGTGTCTCTTGTCTTGGCTTGTTTTCTGTCGATCATTTAATGTTCTATATGCACTTTAATTTATGTACATGTGATTGCTAATCTGTGGAATATAATAAGAAAAAGAAGTAAACTGTTATAAGCATAGAACATACCATAACTTAACAGATAAACCATCTCCCATGTAACTTCATTAGGCCTGAAGTGCTTCCACTGCACTTTAACGTGCCCTATTGCTCAATTCTGAAGCATGACTTGATTCCACCGCAATATGCACTAAGGTTCTGGCTGGAACTCTCCCTTTGGTTCCACCTACAAGACAAACCAATCAATCACATGATCGACATCCTGCACATATCTCTTAAGCAATGAAACATGAAAACATCATGGAATTTCACTGTTGGTGGCAATGTAAGTCTATAGGCCACTGGTCCAATCCTATCAAGGATCTCGAAAGGCCAATAATATCGAGGTGCCAACTTAGCACATGACCCAATCCTCAAGGAACTCATCTTGGGCTTGATGCGTGAGTACACATGCTCCCGAGCCTAAAACTCCTTGAATGCTCTATGTTGATTCGCATAACTCTTTTTTCTACCTTGCACTTACGTCAAATTCCTTTTGATAACTGCATCTCCTGCTCCACCTTAGCCAACATATCTGGTATAATTAACACCCTATTCATTGTATCACTCTAGCTGATAGGATTATTTCATCTCAGCCCATAAAGAGCCTCAAATGGACTCATCTTCAAGGATTCTTGATACCCTTTATTGTATGCAAATTGTACTAGTGGAAGATACTCCTCCCACTTCCTATAATGATGCATGACATACACCATCAACATGTCCTTAAGAATCCTATTGATCCTCTTTGTCTCTCCATCTGTCTATAGATGATAAGTTGTACTAAAAGCTAACTTTGTCCCCAAGCTTGCAAACAACTCCTTCCAAAACTTGGAAGTGGACTTGGTATCTCTATTTGATATAATCTTCTTGGGAACACCATGCAACCTCACTATCTCCTTGATGAAGATCTGAGCTACCTGACTGGCTGAATTAGTTGAATTAATTGCAGTGAAGTGAACTACCTTACCCAAACGGTCAACCACAACCATGATGGAATCATGCTTCTTTGATGTCCTTGGCTAACCTGTAATAAATTCCATGGAAATGACCTACCATTTCCATTCTGGAATCAGAATAAGTTGCAATAAACCAATTGGATGCTTACACTCAACTTTCACCTACTGACAGTCCAAACATCTAGCAACAAACTCATCGACCTCCTTCTTCAAGTTTGTCCAATTGTATAACTTCTTAACTGTTGTCAAAGTCTTATGATATATCAGGTGACTTGAATATGACTTGACATGAAACTCCCTTAAGATAAGCTTCTTGAGCTTGTTGTTATGTGGCACTTAAATCTTGTTCATGAATCTGACCAAGCCATCTATGGTGAGGTGATATTCCTCATCCCTATCACCTTCATCCTATCTGTAACCTCTGCTTCAGCTACTGGTACCTGTCATCATGTTATCCTACATGCAAGATCTGCTCCTGTAAATTTGTCCCATAAGAGCTCATAGTTGAAATATGATTTACCTGCACTCTCTCGCTGAGAGCATTTGCAACCTTGTTCTCCTTGCCCTTGATGTATCTAATCTCAAAATCAAACTCACTGAGGTTAGCCAACCATATAGCTTGCTTGAAATTCAAATTAGGTTGGTCAAACAAGTACCTCAGTCCACTATGATCACTCATCATAATAAACCTCCTGCCCAGAAGATAATACCTCCACATCTTCAAGGAATGGATGATAGTTGTCAACTCAAGATCATGAGTCACATAGTTATGCCAGTGCTCATTCAACTTCCTTGACTCACAACATACCACATGTCCTTCCTGCATTAGGATTCCACTAAGTCCTTTCTTGCAAGCATTTGTACATAAAACGAACTCTTTTATGGATTTGTGATCTTCAAGACTAAATTATTTGTAAAGAAATGCTTCAAGTGCTCAAAACTAGTTACACAATCCTTAGTCCATTCAAAATTCTTTCCTTTTCTCTGCAAAGATGGAATAGGATAGGAACTCCTTGAGGAGTTCCTAATGAACCTCCTGTAATATCCTTCTACTCCCATAAATGATCTGACCTCATCCACATTCCTAGGGGTTGGCCACTCCATGATAGCTTTAATCCTTTTCAGGTCCACTATTATACCTTCCTTGGAAACAACATGCCCCAAGTAATGAACTTCAGTCTGAAAGAAAATTCATTTATTAATATTAGCGTAAAAATGATGCTCTCTCAACAATGTTAATACAATTTCGAGGTGCTCTGCATGCTCTTGCTCATTCTTAGAATATATCAATATATCATTAATAAACATTATCAAAAACTTGTCCAAATAAGGACACGGCACACTATTCATCAAACACATGAAAGTGGTTGGAGCATTAGTAAGACCAAAAGGAACCATCACAAACTCATAATGTCCATACCTGGTACAAAATGCAGTCTTGTAAATATCTTCTTCTTTGATGTGCACCTGATGACATATTGATCACATATCAATATTTGACAACATTATTGCTCCCTTCAGCTGATCAAACAAAACATAAATCTGTGGAAATGGATACATGTTCTTGATTGTCACCTTGTTCAACTATTTGTAATCAATGCACAACCTGAAATTACCATCCTTCTGCTTCACAAACAATCTTGGTGCACCTGAAGGAGATACACTTAGCCTAATGTATCCTTATTAAGCATTTATTTAAGCTACAACTTTAGTTCCACCAATTTTGGAATGCTCATCTTTTAAGGTGACTTTGATGTTGGTGTTACTCCTGGTACCAACTCAATAGATAAATCCACTTCCCTATGAGGCAATAACTCTAAAATATATGTAGGAATCACATCCTGAAACTGCTACAAAATAGGATACCTTTTCAATATGTCATCTTCCTCAACATCATTCCCCTTATCACTGGAAACATGCATTGCAAATAATACACACCCTTTCCTACAACTGCACTTAGCTTGCATAGTTGTAACCATTCTCACCAATGTAGGCTCCTTCTTTCCCTACAAGATTCTATTTTCTCCATCATTGTCCAAGCACTCAATGGCCTTGTCATAGCAATCTACCTTGGTTCTGTGAGTAAACAACCAATGCACACCCAAAAGCATGCTATGTGAACCCAATGGAAGCACATTTAGATGTGTTAATGTAGGCATACCATTCAGCTCAAATGCACAAGTCCTCACCCAATGATGAACTCTTTTCTTGGTCCCTATAGCCAACTGCACCAACTAAGACTCTGCATGCATTTCTTTACTTAAGCCACACTTATCCACCAGGTTAGGAATAACATAACTATAATTAGGTCCAGGATCAATAAAAATGGAAACAAATTGATCACAGAGCTTACCTTCCATCTCAATAATGGATGCCTGATTATTCACCTTCTTGTTATCCAATGTTGTGTAAATCCTAGGAATGCTCTAACCAACATCCCCAATTGTCTGCGCCTCCTAACACTATGGATATGAGGTCTACCACCCTAGTATAATGGATAATCCTTCTTGTGATTATCCTTGTCACAAATCCAACACAACAACAATTTTCTACCACTACCTTTATCTTGTTGCTCTCCAAATTGAGGTTCATGTCCCTTCTCAACTGCACTGAAATTATGGTAAGGAGCCACATTTTCTTTCTCACCTACATCCTAGGGTCTTCCCTGCGTCTGAGGCCATTTCCCTTAGCCTTTTCATTCCCTTTCTAATCCTGCATAGGCTCATAATTGTGCTTGTACTGCTCATAACAATGCTTCTTCTTCCCAACGACTTCCTCCAATGACCGTGCCTCATCATACTCAATCTGATCCTTGAATGTTAATGGCAATCCACTGATGAACGTTTGAACCTTCCTCTTCTCATCCTTGAGGTAAGGCACATACCTCAGCTCCATAAATTTGGTCTTATACTCTTGATTTGTAATAGAAGCCATCTTCAACTCATAGAATTTCTTAGCCTTTCCATCATAATATCTATCAGACATGTACTTCTTTCTAAAGAGTCTTTTAAACTCATGCCCACTCAACTCTTCTACCTTGATGCATTTGACAAGCTTCATGTCCTCCCACTAGATATTTTATTTTCCTTTGAGATTGAAAACCGCCATCCTAGATTTCATATTCTTTGTATAATAATGCAATTCGAAGAACTTCTTCATCCCAAAAAACCGTGCTTCTGCATCTTCTAGTTTCTTCATCTCTCTATCAAATGTAGGAGGCTTGACTTTCTTGAATTCATCTGACAAAAACTACTTCTCGCTCCTCCTATAAGGATGATGGTGGTGATGACAATGATGTCTCTCTAAACCAAAACTAAAATAGAACCCATAAGCACTACCTCTCATGTTTGGTGTATCCAACCATCTACCACCTCTGACTGTTCATCCCTGTCCAACCTATATCCTGATCAAGACCTGCTACCATATGCCCCATTAGTCCTCTCCTCATGTCCATAATTGATCCTTAGTTGTCCCTATCTATGTAAATCAAATATGCTCTGAAGGATGGTTGCATTAACCTCAACTTGATTTTCCTGAGCTCTGGAAAGTCTTTCATGTGACTCAATTATATTTCATTATCTGCCTTGCAACTTCTAATTTATTCCTTCAAACTTCTCATTGTATTTGATATATTAGGAGAGTACTCATCTCCTTGTTTCTCAATTGGCCTATAAGGAGATTCACGTGAACTGTAATCCACCATTTTGCTCATCATCATTGATCCTCTTCTTCCTGCAAGCATACCATGTTAGATAAACCAAATATAGACATAATCAAAATCATACCTTAGTGAACTTCAGGGGAGGTTATCTCATTTGGGATAAGCTAAGGACAACTTATTGATCCTAGTGGCAAGTAGTTTCCATAAAGATAATGGTTGAAGCTCCACCATTTTTAATGCAAAATTCTGACTCTTGTAAAGCTCTTCTAGCCTGGATATTGGGAACAAATTAGTCCAGATTAGAGTGATATACATATATATGCACATAATGATGTCATCATTTCAACCTATCACCTCTCACATTATGCAAGCCAACACAAAATATAGCACTGACTATATACATGACAACCATAAACATTACAATGCATGCATACCACTGACGTGCATATATAACAATCACATATAGCCAATCAAGTCCAAGTGTTTGAACCTGGAAGCTCTGATACCAATTTGTAACCAACCCTCCCACATTTACCCACTTTTACAAGCCCTCCTATGTAAATGTGAGCGGAGTGCTACTATGACATGACCCAACATCCAAGTTCCAGTTACAGAAGTGGGGCCTACAACCAACAACTTACAGTCAACCCTTAGGAACTACAGACCACTCAGGAGCCTATAAACCACCCCAGGTGATCAATCCCTGAGTTGGAACCTTTTTCACATAGTTTACTCCCCAACGACACCCATAAGATTGCATTCATGCAGTTGGAAGGCTATAATCGCATGCATAGGTATACTTCCATTTGGTTATGAATCAATTTCCCCAATTTAGTGCATGCGATCGTGATATCTATGCCAATTTTCAGGAAAGCCTCCAGACCACTGCCTATAACTTTCCATAATCGTGATTAAGGTGACAACAATGCCAAACATTCAAACTTAAAGCAAGAACTTGACCTAAACTACCTAGTACCCATTAGTCATTTCATCAAACATATGGTAAACATATAAGTTACAAGTCATAAATTTATATCTGACCTTAAATCTCTGAAATTCATCTGAGAATAACCAAGAAGGTCTAATTCCCTATCAAGTAGCTACAAAAACACTTGTTATCCTATGCATTCATCAACCATCCAAATACTTATCAAATCATGAACAAGATCCATAGCTAGAGCACATCATAGAACCATGCTTATAATCACATATAACCATAACATCAACAATGAAAAATCAACCATAAAATCCACATAACAACAAGTACAAGTGCTCATAGATCACAATATAAAAATAACTCTTATTAACTTATGCAAAAGATAACCAATTCAGGTACTTCCATGTAGCACTCGACCATAGGTTGGGCTGAACCAAATCTTTCTTTCATCCAATCACCCCCGTGGCATATTCCAAGCATCAACGTGGTATGTCATGGGATAAACCAAGACATAATCAACCAGAGACTCTAGAGGTTAAACCACCTCCACCCTCAAGCTATCGTGATCTCACCTAAATGGGTCCCGAGATCACAAAACCAAACCGAGCTTGTATGCCTCAGAATTTCTTCACCATACCATGAGGAATTTTCCTATCTCCACCCAAATGTCAAGGGATTCCCGGAGAAAATCATCTCCACCCCAAACCCTGGGGAAATTTCCTTAAACCACCTCACCTGGTTCCAAAAACTTTGAGCAATAAAAGAATCAACCAAGAATGAATCCCATCACACCATGGCTAACCAAGAAATGGCAAGGCAACATTGAAACCATTGCCAAACCAGAAAAATCCCATGCCAGTGACAGTAAATGAACCAAATAAACAAATGCATGTAACATGCATTCACACCTCGACAAGGAAATCACATATGCAACCTATTACCTGCAAGATTTGCCTACTAAAGCTGCTAATCCAACCTTTCTCTTTGATTTCCTTCATGTTCCTTTGCTTTTCCTTTTCCTTCCTTTGTTTTCCTTTGCTTTCTTTCTCTCTCCTCTTGGATCTCTCTCTATCTCTCTCTATCAAACTGATCCAAAGTTAAAACTAAGAAAAAGTTGTGAATTGTTTCTCTGATGCCTTTTTTTTCATTTTTCTCCATTTTCCTTCTAATTTCCTTAACATGCAAATGTGTGTCCCTTCACCTTCCTTTTCTCCTATTTTCCTTTGTATTCCTAATTAAATTCCAATTATTGCCTCTTTGCCTCTGCTAATTTCCTTACCATACATAAACCGCAAGTGATGCCCACTAAATCGTTTGGCAAACATTCAGCTTGGAATACGTGTCCCTTGACCTTGGTCTTAGTTTTCCTTTATTATCCTTTATTACATGAAACTTTAACCCATATCTATTATATCCAGTTTCCCAATATTGCAGCTTTAGACAATCACTATTGAATGGTGCATACAATCTACTTCATTAATGTTACCATGCATCAAATTTGTTGATTTTGATTTGCAAAATTGTTTCGCATCAAATCTGGGTTTAATCTATTTTTTACAAATCAACCAAGCTATGGCTAAGTAACTTGATTGTGAGGCCCAATTTCAATCTCAATAGGAAGATTAAAAAGTTCAATAGTATAATTTTATTTAGTGTAAACCCAAAACCTTAAAGTAGATTGGATTCTTAACATTAAAAAAATAAATTAATTAATTAATTAATTAATTAAAAAATAAATAAAAAATAAAATAAAATCATGTTTGCAAAATTCTTACATCAGTAGTGGTCTCAATTTGTAGGAATGAATGTGTTATGTGGTGATGGAATCTTATCAACTCCATCGGCTATTAGAGAAGGATGAATGTTTGGATTGGGTGTGCTATTGGGATTTTACTACCTTCCTACTACACAGGTGTACTCTTAAAACGTCATTTGGAATGTGAACCAAGACTTGAGACCTATCTTGACATAGGCCAGGTTGCCTTTGGGACTAAGGGCCGAATACTAATTTCATTGCGCTTTCTTTACTTCTCTAATTATAACTTTGAAGAAACCATTGTTGAGAAGAGATAAGGCTTGTTGTTTTCATGATTTTTAGAATAGTACAATATGTACTTTTACATAGTACAATAGTTTTGATGAACTTTTCTTAGATGGTCTATGCTCATCTTTGAATTTGGCATATTTCGCTGTTATTTTGGGACTAACTTTTCTATTTTTGTGATCTCCAAATATTCTCTATCTTTAGTTTTATGTAAGTATCCAATTCAGATCCTTCTAATCTAGACCAATCTTCAAATATGGTTACATTTGATAATATGTTTAAATATTATCACCAGACATTCTTGATGCAAACATGTTTTGTGGAATATATTATACTTGATAGAGACAAATTTACATCACTCTTTCCAAATGCATGTTTTGGCTATGCTAGGATCTAGCTTCCCAACAAAAAAGTTGTTTGCAATACTTACTGTGCTCTTTGTTCTTCCAACTGCATGGTTGAAAGATTTAAGCATTTTTCCCTAAATATTAGATTTTCCTTAAATGTTGATGTGATGGTTCAAAATTCAATTTGATCCATATTGATATTTTATGTTTAGAAATTACTATTGTGAAATCTAACAGTTTTATATGGTGATTTGGTGAAACTACAACTGGAGGAGTTATTGGATCAATTTAGGTGTTTCTTTGTTTGTTTTGGATCAAGACAATGGATCAAGTTAGATTTCACCATAGAGGCAGTTTACTGAGTTTAGCTAATCTTCCTGTAGCACTAGGTCTCTATGGATATTGCTACTTCGGTCATGCAGTTTTCCCAAACGTCTATACATCTATGAAAATTGAACATGATTTATTATTATGTTGATTGTAAGGTATTTATTTTTATTTGGTGGGAATTCAAAAAGGAATTCCATAGATCTCGATTAGATTAACTAGCCCATGAAATTCATCTAATTTGTAATTGTCTCTTGCTCTGAATAATTTAAAAATTTTGAAACTTTATGATATGTATGATCATGTATGAAGACACAACTCTCATGAGTTATACAATGTTTGGGGGTGAAACCAAATCTCAATTTACTCTCAATATGCCAAAGAGAATTGTAGCTTCAAAACTAGTTGTGTGGACAACGATAATTCATATTCTTCATTGCATGAAGCTTTCTTCCTAGTATATTGTGTGTAGATGCAAATTACTTTTGGATCTTTGTTTATTGTATCATTTTTTTATTTTAGTTGAATACTTAAATCGATTGCAAATTTTGGTTATATTTCGATTTTTATTGACATAAGTGAAGTCCTAGAATATTCCTAGAATTTGCAACAATTTTTTTTAAATATTCAAAGTTTTTGAGTAAACACTCCATCCTTCACAATTATAAAAGTAAATATCAAATTGATTTCTTGAACATGTTGTTAACCCTTTCACAAAATATGCATTGACCATCACTCCTACAGCACTAAGCATGGAGGAGCTCATACCAACAACTAGATTGAAATCCCAGTGGATCTCATTCATTATCAGGACATGTCTTGTTGTCAACATTGATCGTATCTCTTTCAATTCCCTTATTTGATAAGGATACCTATAATTTCAAAGCCAATATAATCATTTTTTTTTTCATTGTATCATCCACTAAATTAATGGATATTCTTGCAGGTTTTTGTAATGGCACTAATAAGTTATTTACTTACGATGTTGGTTGTAAGATTCTCAAACTTTCCTTTTGGTTTTCTATTGAAAATTTTGACTATTTGTACTAATAAATTCTAAAGTGGTGGCCAAATAATTTTAACAAAATGGCTTGCTCTTGTTCTAGGCTATGATTATACCATGTGCTTGCTTTATGAGCATAGCTTGCAAGAAAATAACTATGCTACAAGTAGGATTACTATTACATATAATATGCACATATATTTCTTGAGAATTCCTACCTTCGGAAAATTATTAATCAGTTACTTTGTGTTTGTTGAAGGTTATACTATGCCTTTCATAATTTTCGTGGGCGTTGTAGAAGTTACAATTGGCACTACTTTGAAATATCTAGAATTGTGCACAATCTGCATAGTATTGTAAATACAAATTTCCATCAAGAGAAGCTTAATGTTATTAGTTGTGGGTATGAAGATAAGACAAACTGGAGACATGAGGTATACAAAAATTTGAAATATTATCATATTAGTTCGTGCAACTTCTAAATACCTCGTTTTTCAGCTAACTGCTAAATTGATTCAATCTTGTCTCTACAAGTTGGTTGGATTTATGGTTCAATCACGAAAGATATTTTAACCGGCTTTAAAACGCATGCTAGGGATTGGAGATCCATTTACTACATGCCTCCTCGCCCTGCATTCAAAGGGTCTGCTCCTATAAGTCTTTATGATCATTTGAACCAAGTATTTTGATGGGCACTGGGTTCTATTGAAATTCTTCTCAGCCATCATTTCCCAATTTGGTATGGTTATGGTGGAAGGATAAAATGGTTGGAGGGGATAGCATACATAAAGATTATAGTTTATCTGATCACTTATAGCACTAAGGTGGTTTGTTGCACATTGCATTGTTTATCTTCTTGAGATGATTATGTCTATTATACCATAGGTTGTAAGTGATTTGTCCATTTACTGTGATTGACCACCTATGACAATTGTCATTCCAGAAGGATATATCTATGCAGTATACAGACAATGTAATAGTTACATTAGCTAGATCATTTTTAATATTTTTAATATTCTTTGATAAATATCTTATGATTGGTACTTTAAACTCTCCCATGCTTGTGAATAAGATAAAGAGCATATTCCATCAAACTTTCCTATTGATTGCCTTAATTTATCTTCTCTAGTTGTCCTCCATTGTATCTCAATTTTGACACAACTCTAATATATCAAAAAAACCCTTTTATAAAATGAAATCCCGCATACTCGTGCCCCTCGGTACATTGGACCCCTGAAGATATACCTGACCTCTAAGCTCGTCTGATCAACTGACCTCTAATCCCAGTCGAACCCCAACCTCTAGTGTGATGTTATAAACCCCTCTATTTCAAATATTATTGTATATATATTCTATAGAAATTTCTTGTAGATTCAACCTTCTTATGTAATATGCTAAAACAAAAGACTTGAATCTATTCTACTCATCAGCAGAAACAATTAATTGATCGAGAAATCACAAAAAAAAAAAAAAAGATGAAACAATATTCAATCACATATGCTCAGAGATTTATCTAAAAGGGAATCTTGTTGCTCAAAACCCCTTCCTATTTGTATATTGCATTAGATCATAAAAATTGAGAAGAAAATACATTGCTTGTTCAATCATGAACAATCTCTACATAAGTATAATCTATCTCACTGCTTCACAAGCTGACTCTAGCTAATACTTAGCCAATTTTGCTACCTGCCAAGCTCTTATTTCCTTGCGTTGTTTCTCAAGGAATTAACCCCTATTAAACAGTGAATTCCTCATCCAAAATTGTGCAATCCCTATAGGCCCTTCTCTGGCTACATGCACCACCTGTACAAATCGGAAAATTACACAATTGATAGTAGATTTCCCTTGAACTCCAAGATCAACTGGGTAACTTGAATTTCATGAATGCATGAGTTAATTATGGTTGATTTATTAGTTAACTAGTTGAACACTAAAGTCGCACCCCACTGCTATACCTCCTACTAGTTCCTCCAACAGTTGGAACTAGTTTAACTGAATTAAATTATTACAACTCAAATTAACCTCACCCTAGGCTCCTAAAATTTATGAACCACTCTACATGACTCAAGATAGGTCCTCAACACGAATTAATTGAGCGAACTATGTCAAATTAACTTAGTTAACTCATTCTTGTTGCCTTGCGATGTGGAATTACAATTTTCTCCTATTTTAATTCAGGGAAAATTAAATTAGGATTTTCTTGTTGCCATTTTCAACGCTCCCTCTCAGCATGAAAGGGATTCACATATACCTTGATCCAAAACATTTGGAATGTATTGCATGCAACACTTCTCACTATTTTTGTTGCTACTGCAACGTCTACAACTAAAAAGCATCCAAAAGTAATAAATAAATAGTCACTGAATTAATCTGCAACTTTCTACTAGGAAAATTGTGTGTTGTTGACTCTACTACTAAGCCTCCTTGTCTTCTGTCAACTCTGCTTAGCACTCCTCAGTATATGTCTGACATAGATCTTCTTTCTACTGAATATTGTGGCCCCCCATAGCAAGGTAATGATCCATGAGACAAAAAACACCTCAATGGACCCTGCCCAAATTTCTGCAACTCTAGGGACTATTGCTTCACATCGCCCCACCTCACACCTGGAGGTATGGCTGCATTTTATCCCTCTTCCCACTTATCTCGAAGTCTCATCCAACTGGAGGTCTCTAACTGGTCCTCTTCATCATCATCCTCCTAGTTAGCCTAACTACCATCTCGCCGAGGCTTCCTCTTGAGAGCTAAATCATGCTCCCTTTCAACGACAACATCTCTAATCCATGTCTTGCTCCTCAAGGTTGTCCATGCATCTTCCTGTAATGTGTAGAGGCTCTCGATCCTGACACCAAATTTATTTATTTGACATGAATCAAGATGCTTGAGGTAGGCCTTCCCATCTCTGAAGATTACCTCATACCCTTTGTCTTCAATCCTCAATTTCTTCATCAGCTCAAGTTTCTTGGCTTCATTTCTATTTCTGAATAGCTCGTTGAGAGTCTTACACATAGCAAAGGGAGTCTCTTTTCCATGTAGTTTCAAGACTATGTGGTCTCTCACACCCTCCAGGATGATCCTCTTGGCTCTAGCTACACACTTCTTCCAATCTGCTAGATTTTGAGCATGAGTTGTTGTTGGTTTCTGGATATCATTATCAATGAATTCCTTAAATCCGTTATCTTCTAGCACTGCCTCCATGCGGTCCTTCCATTGAGCTTCCCTCAAGGGCATACTTGAATCTTAATCCATAGAAATCTATCTTGCTAGCTCTAAAGAAATGATCTTGCAAGTTTGATCCTCCTACAATAACAAGTTTGAAATCTCTTCTCTATTGTGATTCCTACTCTAATACCATGTAG
The DNA here is from genome assembly GCA_000404065.3 of Pinus taeda. NCBI lineage: Eukaryota > Viridiplantae > Streptophyta > Pinopsida > Pinales > Pinaceae > Pinus > Pinus taeda. The sequence goes on from APFE030562827.1 coordinate 156,091, forward strand.
AAATTCCTTGTAGATTCAAACTGCTTATGTAATATGCTAAAACAAAAGACTTGAATCTACTCTACTCATCAACGAAAACAATTAATCGATCAAGAAATCACAACATAAACACGAGACAAGATTCAATCACATTTTCTCATAGATTTACCTAAGGGGAAATCTTGCTACTCAAAACACCCTACTATCTGTATATTGCATTAGATCAGAAAATAGAGAAGAAAATACAATGCTTATTCAGGCCTGAGCAATCTCTACATAAGTATAATCTATCTCACTGCTTCACAAGATGACTTTGGCCAATACTTAGCCAATTTTGTTGCCTGCCAAGCTCCTATTTCCTTACGTTGTTTCTCAAGGAATAATCCCCCTACTAAATAGGAAATTCCTCATCCATAACTACGCAATCCCTATAAGCCCTTCTCTGACTATATACACCACCTGTAAAACTTGAAAAATTATACAACTGATAGTACATTGCCCTTGAACTCCAATCAACTGGGTAACTTGAATTTCATGCATGCATGAGTTAATTATGGTTGATTTATCAGATAACTGGTTGAACACTGAAGCTACACCCCACTTATAGACCTCCTACTAGTTCCTCCAACAGTTGGAACTAGTTTAACTGACTTTAACTTAGTTTAGTTGAATTAAATTATTACAACTCAAATTAAACTCATCCTAGGCTCCTAAAATTTAGAAACCGCTCTACATGACTCAAGTTAGGCCCTTAACTCGAATTAACTGAGCCAACTAAGTGAAATTAACTTAGTTAACTCATTCTTGTTATCTTGTGATGTGGAATTACAATTTTCTCGTAATTTAATTCAAGGGGAAATTAAATTAGGATTTTCTTGTTGTCATTTTCAACATATTCGAAAGGTTAAAAAAAACTCCAAAACACTATCGGTGTGTCCTTGCACCTCTTGGTGCAATGCTAGTAATAATGGTTTGTGTTGGATCATTTGTATAAGAAAGAGTAAATTATACATTTTATTTTTTTATAATTTTAATTGTAAATTTATATATAACTATATATTAATTATAAAACTATTTTTTTCACAAGTATATAGTGATTAGAATATGTAGTTAATAGATTATTATATATTATTAAATTCATTTTTATTTTTAAAATTCTAAAAATTTTTTAAATTTGAATATGCATATTTTAAGATGGTGAGATTGATATTTCTTGACGCGATTTGAAGTTGTTTTGAATATACAAGATTTTATTTTTTAAGGATATAGGTATATTGGAGGTGCATGAGAATAAGGTACTTAGAATAAATAAAATGATTTTTTTGAATTTATTTGTTATTAAAGTGTAAGGACACAACAATGTTAAAGAAATGTTGAGAAGAGAGAAATACAACTTTTTTTTGTTGGCAAAAGGTATCATGTTCATTCTTAAAAGGTGGAGGTAGATAACTAACCATACTTACGATAATGCACTACAAAATGAAAATAACGATTTTATTAATTATAATTTGTGTTATATAAGTCAATTGGGGTTTTATATATATATATATATAGTGTCATATGTTATGGCTCTCAATGACATATCATTTGCATAAGTCGTAGTATTATTTTGGAATCTGAGATATGGATGGTTATGAGTGCATTAAGCAACATTTTCCACATATAGATGGTTATAACTGCACTAAACATGTAGTTATCATAGAAAAATGGCATATAAACATAATTAGATAATTTTACTTCCTCCCCTTTTTACTTTATTTTAATTTGGCAAGTGAAGTGTTTTGAGAATCTTGGAGTCTTTGATAATCTCTATTACTTTGCATCAACTAACTAAATCAAAAGGATTAGTTCCTTGTAATATACTAGTTAGAAAAATTTATCTCAAAGTAGGTAAGCTTGTGTGGACCCTGGCTTCCTTGTTGTCATTATCACTCTATGTTAGATCCTCATGGCCATGACCTCGAGGGGGAAGGAGCGACATTCCTTCCAACTCCTCCTTCATTTCAATGGAAGTGTGGGATTTCAAAATCCTAGTTACCACCTCCCATAAGAAATCTTTGATCCAAAATATGGACCCTATGAGATTTCCAAAGAAGGTAACCTCCATCCCTAAGGTAAAGCTACTCCCAATATATCCTTATCTCAAAGATTTATCTCTTACAAAAGGGCCTCGATTACCCAATTTTTTGGACTTTAGACCTCTCCCAAAGTATTGGATCAATGGGTACAAAATATTTGGATAATTATATTCAAAGAAAATCTATCATACTTCTCCTACAACAAAGGCTATTATACTTCTCTATTTGAGTTAAAAGAAGATAGGGATTAATATTCAAGTGTAAACCCTATTTTATGGGTTCATAGGGCGTGTATTTGAATCAATGTCCTTCGTATTTTGACCTTGAAGTTGATTTTCCCTTAATAGACTTCGTTTGGGTACATCTCCCCGATCTATCTATAAATTGTGGAAATGATGAGTCTCTAGAAACTATTGGAAATAACTTGAGTGAATACATTAATAACTATGAATTGAAATATTGTATGTTTTCTTGTGTTAGAATCTATATTGAAGTTTACCTAGAAAAAAAATTCCATAGGTAATAACCCTAACTCTAGATGATTAGACCCCTATAACCATTAGATTATGAGAAACTTTGCTACAAGTGAAACTCCTACTATAAATATGGTCATTTTTCTAAATATTGCAAATATCCTTACCCTCACCCCCCCCCCCTCCTCCTCCCCATCCTAGAAAAGTAAGGATTACTGGAAACAAGCTCAAAAACTCGTTGGAATTAAGTGACACCCTCATGTGAAATCAACCCCTTAAAAAGGAAAGCTCCTCTTGAACCCAATTGATACACCATCCTCTTTGAGATAGAACTTGCTAAATCAAATCGCATGTAACCATGCCCCCTAATGTTGTCATTCCTCCCTTAGTAGTGCTACCCCATTCTAGTATTTCTCCCCCTACCCTAGCTCAACCTACAATTCAAATCTTCCCTAAATCTAATATGTTGGAAATTCCCCCCTCTTCAAAGTTATTGGGCCAACCAAGAGGAGGATGTTGGCCACAGGCTCCATAGAGATAAAAAAAAATATATTTCTTCTAGAATATAACCCTCATGCATCATGCAGATGAAGAGGAAGATGAAAATTGAACCCATAAGAAATCTAAAAGGATAATGAAAAAAGAGAAGAAGCAACAAATCAATATAGTTTGTGGCTCACGCAACACTATAGACTACCTTTGGCAATAGCACCAAAATCCCATTCGTTAAAAAATGAAGCTACTATCCTAGAATGATAGGGGAATTGGTGATTAAAAGATAGAGCTAATCAAAAATGTTATTCATGCTAAAACACCACAAATCATTCGCCTCCAGGAAACAAAACTTGAAGGTAATGTAATGATGGAACTAGAAGGAAAAGTTTGGAAGTATAGTGAAGGGTATGGGGCCCTTAGCGCAAGGGGGGCACCAAGGGGATTTGCACATTATGGGTTATAAAAGCAATTGAAACCCAAATAATCCATATCTCTCAACATTGGATCTATACCTTATTGGTCGTCAAATCCATAAGACAATAGTTTTGTAGCTCTTTAATGTTTACACTCCAATACATTATATATAGAAAAACATGAATGTTGGACATTATTGAGGTACTCTTTACACAACACAAACAAAATTTGGGCTAGTGATTTTAATATGGTCTTCTCACTTAATAAAAGTCAATGGCTATCTGTCATCCATGCACCATGTGGGAGATAGAAGATGATTTTATAGTAGATATGAACCCAAGCCTAGGAGAAGAAGAAACACTTAACAAGTGGCTTGGACATGGTAACATTTGTAGGTTTTAACCCATATAAAAATTACCTGCATACAAATTCTAAAACACTGAAAATAAACAATGTGAGAGCATAACACATAAAACACATATAAACAGAGATTTCCCCTAGATCCCAAATTCGGGATTGCCAACTTGATTTTTCATTATGTTCCTTTCAATGCTACAATACATATTTATACATTCCAAAGCATCCAATACCATGGACCGAAAACCATCGCGTCCAAAACCATCTATGAAAACCATGCACAAAACCATAGGTAGGTCCGCCCAACCTAATATAGGGTCCAAAAAAAATTCCCCGGGGCGCTGCCCCGGACCTCGTAGAGGGAGACTCCCCACCCCTTTCAAACCCCCCACTGCACAATCGACGCAATGAAGGGGGGGCTCCGCCCCCTCGATTAACTATGTGGGCTAGTTGTGGAAAGAATATAACACAACCCAACAACATTACCAAACATTTGGATAGATTCTTTATTCAAATTTCCTTATTTCTACAAGATCCTTCATCTCATCATCCATTCTCTTGGAAATTGCCTTGAATGACAAACTAATTTTGTTAAGCCTTCTCTCTAAGGAAATTATGGTCATGTTCTTTTCCACTTCAATATGTTCTAGCTACAACACTCCTTTTATCTCAAGAATATTTGGAACTTATTGTAGTGATTATATAATGCCTCCCCCTTCTTTATGTGGGAATCCAATATTAGAGATGTTAGATGTAATCTAAAAGAATAGTCATAGGTCTCTTTCTACTCTCTCCAAAGAATGTATTGACGTGTGACAGTCATTATCCAATCTACTATGGAACTAGAGAAAATTACCATAGAGGTTCAATAAAAAGAAATTGAATTAGCAAGGAAGGTACATCAAGCTAACTTAAATGAGGAGGAATACTAGTGATTAAAAACAAGACATTTATGGCTAAAGGAAAGGAATATTAATATTAATCATTTTTCATAAGTAAGCTCACACTTGTTAGGTATGTAACCATGTCCTTGAGGTCCCTTGGGAACAATCTTCAAACCTATATTAAGAAGGAGTATTACCCTTAGATGCAATGGTGCAAGAAATGCTTTAAGCAATCCGAAACAAAGTATTCGGTTCAAGCAATAGACCCTTTTTTGAAGGATAGAGGAGAAAGAATCAGCCATTGTTGTGTGGTACCTTGAACCAAATAAATCTCTAGGTCCAAATGACTTTACTATTCATTTCTACAAAGCTTGTTGGAGCATCATCAAATATAATCTACGTCACTTGTTGTTGCAAATGGGTTCCCCCAAGGACAGTTTTGGGGCTAAAAGCCCATGTTTTGGGACAATTTTGTAATAAAGTTGTAAAGTCTTCACATGTTGTGGTCGCGGAGCGCGAAGGTGTCAAGATTCATAAAGGGTTGTCCGCCCTTATTTTGTCAAGTGTAAAGTATAAAAATGAGCTAAGTAAGCTCCAAGTAGTTAGAAGTGGATAGTGAAGAATGAAGTGAAGAGTCTTAGTAGAGAATTCTAAGTGTTTCGGGCCTTAGCATAGGTAGAGGCTTTGTAGCTGAGTGCGTAGAGGCCTAGGATGGAAGTCCACAGTTGAGTGCACGGACCCCTGCAGCTGTGTGCGCAGGGCGGATAGAGTTTGTATTAACTTAAATATATCAATAAAAATAAGTATTATGCAATTCTATGTATTTATTTCTTGTTACTACATCTGATTATATTGTGTTTTGGGATTAATTTACAATGTTTATGTGATGCGCAAATTTATGTGATAATATTGGTTAATTGAACACAAGTAAGAATATCGGTTTATGTGGCGCTAACTGTGGTTGATTAGTAAGATAAGTAAAACACTTAAGATAACTTGGGAACCTATACACTACGGTGTCATAGCAGCACGGAAGTACTTGGATCGCGGGTTAAGGCTGCGCGAAGGTCAATTGTACACCTTCGCGAAGGTACTAAAGGGAGTAACAAAGGGTAGACTCACAGAATCCTAGAGCTTAGTGACCCATGCAAAAGTAGGAACAAAGGGTATTAATCGGCATCACGACCATCTTAGGGTCCCCGCTCCGTGGGCTGATGCCGAAAGGGCCAGTAGTGTAGGGATTTATTTAGCTGACTAACACTGAACCTAGGTCAGGCCCCACAAAGCCAACAAATGGTTCTGTTGCTGGGACCGAAATATGCATTAGAGATGTGTGATGTCGTATCACTGGAACCAACTAAGAAAGAGTTCGAAGACTAGTTGGAGAGGAAGATCCACGAATTCGCGGCGCAGGAGAATAGAAATCCATAGTTGATAAAGGAACATATCTATTTCTAACCCTATCCTAGGGTTTGCTAACAGATCTATTTCTGATGAATTTAAATGCAATAAGAGGCAATAGTTTACTTGCTTACAATACTTTTGAACAAATAAAATTTTACCATTTTCATTCTAATCCTTATAACTTATGGTGAATATTTCATTCTAATAAAATTTACATGAGTAATCTATGGAGGAATACCTGTACCAGTGGCTGCTGGAGATGCCTTTGACCTGTTGCTCCTGCTGAATGCTCCTCTTGACGGACCCAACAAGATTTACCTCCCAACCAACTAGGAAATAATCCCTAGCCCAGGAAACCTCCACAGGTTCCCTAGCCCTCCGAGCCTAAGTCCAACCAGATGTAGTATGTGTGTCTAAGATGAATGATCCAGACCAAGATGAACAATGTTTCTCTCTTCTCAACAACCCAAGAAACCTCCACAGGTTCCTAAGGTCTCCAAAAATCACAACAAATCCTAAAATCACAACTAACCCCAAAATCATAAGCAAGACCTAACATCCCCTTTTATCCCTTCCCCCTTCCCTTTTTTTACCCTTCCTCTCTTCTCCATCTCAACCACCTCTCGTTAATGTCATTAACTTCTCATCCATCCTTACAGTTGACTTCTCTTCTCCCAAGTAAAGCTGGGAGTATATTTGGAAATGTGACATGAATATAAAATTGGGAAATTAATGGGAGAGGACCATGTCTTCTCCCAAGTAAATTTGAAAGTACATTTGGGAATGTGAGATGAATATATATATATAATATATATTATATATTATTATATTGATAATTAAATGGAGAGGATTATGTCTTCTCCCAAGTAAATGTGAGGGTACATTGGGGAATGTGAGATGAATATATATATTGAATAATTAGTTGGAGAGGACCATGTCTTTCTCCCAAGTAAATGTGAGGGTACATTGGGGAATGTGAGATGTAGTTAAATGAGAGGACCATGTCTTCTCCCTAGTAAATGTTGAGGGTACATTGGGGAATGTGAGATGTAATTAAATGGAGAGGACATGTCTTCCCCCTAGTAAATGTGAGGGTACATTGGGAATGTGAGATGAATATATATATTATTTGAAATAATGGAAGGATACCATATCCTACCTAAGATTCAATTTGAGAAGGTAAGTTGGGAATTTGAATAATAGAAATCATGAATTTTATATTAGACCAATATTTCTCAATATTTTCAAATAATGTAAACATTAATAAAATTTGCAGGATAAGATTTAAGTGGGACATTATAGTACTAAAGGGAGGAATAAAGGGTAGACTGACAGAGCCCTAAAGCTTAGTGGCCTATACGAAAGTAGGAACAGAGGGTATCAATCGACCTCACGACCAACCCAGGGTGTGGAAACTTGGTTCCAGCATCCCCCCATGCTGCTTCGGGTGAGACTTCGGTCCACATTCCGCGGGCTGATGCTGAAAGGACCAGTAGTGTAGGGATTTATTTAGCTAACTAATGTTGAACTTGGGTCAGGCCCCACAAAGCCAACAAAGGGTTTTGTTGCTGGGACCAGAATCTACATGAGAGATGTGTGATGTCGTATCACTGGAATCCAACTAAGAAAGAGGTCGAAGATTGGTTGGATAGGAAGATCCACGAATTCGCGATGCAAGAGAATAAAAATCCACAGCTGACAAAGGAACAATGGTTGGACAGGGACCTGTATATGGAAATCCACAATATATTTTTTTGTTCCTTTCCAGTTGAGTTATACGAGTGGATTGTGAAGCTAGCGGATAGCCAAGGAAGGTGGAGACTTGACAATCCTATTGTCTAGACCCCGGAGCTAGTACAGAGACTGGAAGCCTCTGAGGATAAGATCGCTCGTGTTGCCAATAATTGGCTCAATCACATCATAGGAGGATTCATGACTGAATTCGTGGTTGATACCTCAGTTAGTTACAGTGAGGCTGAGCTACGCTTTTTCAAAGGTTTGTGAGATAAGTACTTGAAGTATTTAAATACCTGGATTAAGATGTTATTGTGCGAAAAACGGGTCATGCAACTACCTTGATGTTCGGAGCTACGTGAAGTGGAAAGACTTACAGAAACAAAGGAAGAAAGGGTCCTAAATATAGCCCACTAATTTCACCACCATTGGGTGATGAAGAGGGAGTAGCGTGGGCTTCTCCGCGAAGTGCGGTTCAGTTAATAAGATAGGGATTCCTGTGACTACCACCTCCACCTACACCACCTCCAACTTCACCATCGTCACCTGCGACTTCATCCATACCACCACCACCTCCACCGCAATTTAACATGGCAAATTCAATGAAGCTACCTTTGTTTAAGGGCTTGGGAAATGAGGACTCGGACCTGTTTTGGTTCATCATGAAAGTTGTATGGGAAGCTCAGGGCATCATATATGATCACATGAAGAAGGCAACATTGGTTAGTGCTCTGTAGGATCACGCGCTAACTTGGTACATCAAGTACTTTAATGATAACCCAAATGTTGGATTGGCAGAAATCCAGACCACGCTGAATAAAGAGTTCAGTAGGCCTAAATCTGAGGCACAGTCGATTGTGTGGTTCAAGGAAATCACGATGAAACCAGGTGAGACACATTGGGAGTTGGATCAGAGATTTAAGTGTAAAATCCGCGAAGCTAATATGAACTTAACAAATGGACAGCACTGCGAGTGGTTCGTGGCTTCGCTCCTGTCTCACCTAAGGGTTGCATTGTCACAATGGAAGATTACAACTTAGGCAGAGGCCTTGGAGATTGCAATAAGATCACATGAAACGCCAATGCAAGATCCAAATCTAGGGGTTCAGTAGATCCATGCACAGTTGCAAAATCTTTTCCTCGAAATGCAAAGTTTGAAGCGGGACAAAATAGTTCGACCGAAGGTACACGAAGAGATATGGTGCCTGAAATGTAAAGGTCAGGGGGCATGAAAAAGACCACTACCTGGTCTTTACGAACTATATTGCAAGAGGAGGACTGATGCCTTTGAGGTCGAAAGCCCAAGCAAGACTGAGCGCGGGGCCTGTGTTGTGGTGCGCTATATGTCAGGTAGCAGGAAAACATATGACGAATAACTGTCATTTGCTACAGAAATCTGTACAAACACCGCAACAACTGTTCTACAACTTCTGCAGGTTAGTAGGGCATGATGAGCGCAACTGCTGATGTTATGAATTTATAATGGACAGAACAACCACCTATAGAGTCCAAACAGAAACTCGGCCTCTTGACCAGAGTGTTGGGATGGCGTGAAGAAGCTTTCAAGGGCGCGAATGAGGCCAAGGCAGAGGAGGACCTGGAAGAGGTCAGGGACAGCTGATATATTACAATTCTGGAGGAACATGACACTATTCTCATGAATGCACTAACCTAATGCGTCCGCTATGCAAATATTGTACTCAGTTTGATCATGAGACAAAAGACTGTCCTACGCTGATAGCAAGGATACGTGACAAATGGGTGCTACCACCTCAGTCGACTCAGAACTTGCAGATGATGAGGGCTAAACCTCGCGAAGAGGATCAAAATGTGAATATAGTGCTCCGAAGTGGAATTGCAATGGGCGATGATAAGGGGAAACAACCCGAAGACAACGCATGGGTTCGCAAAGCTCCGGCGAAGGAGGTTGAATTTGATTTGGAGTGTGCGTGTGAAACGTTCATGGAAGCAAAGAAGAGCTTCATTGAGGCCTCTACCTCAGGGAGAAAGGATAAGCCTGATCAGGAAATGGACCCTTCAATGCTTACGACCTTCCTAGAGACCAGCATGAAGCTAATATGCGATAGCAAGGTTGTGAAGGGGTTACAAGAGCTTATAAATAGATGCGCTGGAAACACTCTAGGTGAACCACACGTTGTATGTAAGATTGGTAAGCATAAAGAAAGGACATGATGAGAGATGAGACTAACTGCGCAGATAGGAGAATATGAAATGGATCAGGTTATTCTGGATCTCGGGTCAGACGCGAACGTTTTACCAAAGTAGACTTGGGAGTGGATGGGAAGGCTCGTGCTGCAGTGGTCTTCGATTTAGTTAAGAATGGAAAATCAATAGAAGATCATCCCCATGGGATGGTTGTAAGGAGTAACTATAGATATTGAAGGCGTGAGCACATTGGCTGACTCTGAAGTGATAGAAATTGTGGATGACAACAACCCCTACCCTGGGCTCCTTGGCATTGATTGGGCTATTGACATGAATGTAGTAATCAACCTAAAGAAGTGAAAGATGATATTCGAAAGGAAATCGCTTCGTGTAATAGTACCCCTAGATCCCACTAAAGGATCTCGCTATATTGAACCAAACCGCGATTACAAAAGCGATGACGATTTGGACTGCATATATAAAATAACAATGCAAGACCAAGATTGGTGAATCCGACAGTGGATGGACGAATTACATGGGATCATGAGAGTTCATGCACCTCATACTCTGATGAATAATTAGAGCACTGGAAGAATCAGCTACATGGAGTAACCATGTTGTGTATTGTCAGAGGTAAGAAATCTACCTACTTACTACGGCTTGAATGATGTAGATGTATTCTTGAATGCATTTGAGAGGGAAGTACCAGAGAAGCAGCGCTTCCAGGCTTTGGACTGGGCATTGCGCATTATGCCCACAAGATGGCGGGGTATGCACAAGGGTAGTTTTGATGATTTGCGTGAGTGTAGGAGGATGATGAGAACACGCTTTGGGAAGCCAAAGGTACGAATGACAAACAAATATGACAGGAATGACAATCCACGTGCACACTTGGCCAAGTGGGATAAGGCTTATGGAGCGAAGCCCCAACCTGAAAGGGTGCACTTGTTTTGTCATACCTGAGATGTCATCCCGATCAATTGGTACTTGGAGACGAAGCTCCGTAATGGCACAGGTGAATGGGATATTCTACGTGAAAAAATTCACAATGACGTTCAACTTCGAAGACAGGTTTGATTGTATTGACGAAGCGCTACAAGAAGTTAAAGCAGTAATCTTTAGGATATCACACAATCCTTTGGATCTGATTCAACCCGATTGGACTGCTCAGCTGAGCCATGTGCTAGAATGCTATAAATGACTGTTCAAGAAGAAGACGAGGATCCATGAAAGATTAATATCCTTGAAACCGAGGGTCACCGCGAGGTTAAGGGACCGCAGATCAAGAATCCTAATATAACCATGCCACTGAAAACGAAACAGGTGAATATTGGTATGGAGGCAGAGCCCAAATTCACAAAGATTGAAGATTACTGGGATGACACAACGATAGATAAGGCGCAAATACATGATTTGTTTCCTACCAAGTTTACGGAGCTAAAGGGGATAATAGGAGACCTAGGCATAATGAAGATCACGTTAAAACCTGACGTGAAGCCGATTAAGCAAAGACCTTACAGTCTCAATCCAAAGTATAAGGAGAAGGTCCACTTAGAGCTAGACAAGATGCTCACGACAGGCATCATTAATCCCGTAGAAGAGTCTGATTGGGTAAGCCCAATGGTGGTACAGGAAAAGAAGCAGAAGGATGAAATAAGGATATGCATAGATCTCAAGAAGTTGAATGACGCTTATGTATATGATCCCTTCTCGACTATGTTCACTGATGAGGTATTGGATAATGTAGGTGGCCAGGAAGCGTAATCCTTCACTGATGGGTTCTCTGGGTACCATCAGATCAAAATCACGCCTGAAGATAGAAGCAAGATGACCTTCACGACTGAGTGGAGATGTTTTCAGTACACTTTAATGCCTTTCAGATTGAAGAATGCGCCTGCGATTGTTTTGCGCGCAGTTGTTGCTACATTCAAAGAATTCCTTCATAAGTTTCTGGAGGTGTACTTTGATGACTGGACTATGTTTGGGTTGGTAAAACACCATGTGGAAAGTTTGTGCTTGATGCTAAATACTTGTCGAAGGTACCAGATTGCGCTCAATCTGAAGGAATGTATGTTTTGTGTGCCTTCTAGGACTTTGTTAGGTCATGTGGTTTGTAGACAGGGACTGATGGTAGATCCCGTGAAGATTGCAGTGATACTTAACTTGGAGGCACCAAGGAATATGAAAAAATTGTACACAACCCTAGGACATATTGGGTACTATAGAAAGTTTATCAAGGGTTGTGCCTAGATCACTGCGCCTATGGAGAAGTTTTTGAAAAAAGATGTCACATTCTGTTGGAATGAGGACTGTCAGAAGAGCTTGGATGTATTGAAAGGAAAAATGGTCACCGCTTCGATTTTAGTCTTCCCAGATTGGAAGAAGGATTTTCATGTACATGTAGATGCGTCATGTATAGCACTGGAAGCAGTACTGACACAGGCTAGCGGAGGAGAATTGGACCATCTTATAGCATTCACAAGTAAGAGGTTATCCAAGGCTGAGAAGAACTATTCCACCACCGAGCAAAAAGGGTTAGACATGGTATACGCGCTCCAGAAGTTTTGACAGTATTTGTTGGGTGGACATTTTAAGATGTATACGGATCATTCTGCGTTGAAGTACATGGTCAATAAGCCTGTGTTAGGGGGGATAATCTGTAGGTGGTTGTTATTGTTCCAGGAATATGATTTTGAAGTTATTGTGAAGCCTAGATGACTGAACGCGGGACCAGACCATCTGTTGCGCATCAAAACGGGGGAAGATCCCACTAATTTGGAGGAAGGATTATCTGACGCGTAGCTATTTTTAGTGTGTGTCACGGATGGTCACTTTGAAGACATCATACACTTCCTAACGACAGTAACTGCCCCGGAAGGTTACATCATCCAGCAAAAAAAGGAGTTAGTGATAAGCACTGCAGACTTTTCTGTCATTGTTGGACATCTGTACAAAATGGGACCAGATGAAATATTACGATGATATGTACCAGAGTTTGAAAGGAGTAATATCCTCACAGACACTCATGGGGGCATCGCTAGAGGCCATTATACAGGAAGAGGGACCGCATAGAAGATTCTACGCACAAGGTTGTGGTGGCCAACCCTCCATCAAGATTCAAAAGTTTACTGCAAGGCGTGTGATGTGTGTCAAAGGACTGGCAGGCCATCGCAGAGAGATGAGCTGCCTCTGAACCCACAGATAATGTTACGACCTTTCAAGAAATGGGCGATAGAATTTGTGGGACCCATTCAGCCCCAAGGAAAGAAGACGGGAGCGCAACACATTATCACTGCGACTGAGTATTTGACCCGATGGGTGGATGCACATCATGTGAAGGACTGCATGGGCGCGATCGCTGCGAAGTTCCTCTTTGAGTATGTATTGACGTGATTTGGATGTCCAAAGATTTTGATGAGTGATCATGGTACGAACTTTGAACGAAACGTTCGGCGTGCTGACAGAGGAATTTCAGGTATATCACCAGAAAGGCACACCTTATCACCCACAGGCTAATGGGATGGTGGAAGCATTCAATAAAGTGCTAGAGAATGTGCTGACCAAGGTTTGCAACACTCAGCGAAGTGATTGGGACCTACGCATACCCACAATATTATGGGCCTATCAAATGACATGCAAAAAGTTGACTCGATAGACACCCTTTAGGCTTGTATATGGTGTTGAGGTAGTGATTCCCATGGAATACATTGTGCCTAATCTACACATAATTACACTCACGGGTATGACGAATCATAGTGCCCTCGAAGAGAGGCTCGCACAACTTGATGAGCTTGAGGAAGAGATATTTCTAGCTATATTTCACCAATAGGTCCAAAAGCAGTGCGAAAAAGCATGGCATGATCAACACATTAAGTTGCACACCTTTAAGGCAAATGATCTGGTTTTCTTATATGAAGAAAAGTTTGATAAATTTCTAGGGAAAATCAAAATGCACTGGTTAGGGCTCTATATCATTAAGGAGATTACCGATGGTGGAGCAGTTCAGTTAGTTAAATTTAATGGAGATCCTTCCCCAAGAAAGGTGAATGGCAACTGATTAAGCCATACACCGGTGATTCGGCCAGATTACTATATGAAGGTAGCATAGTCTTAGTGCTCCAAGCAGCTGAAAGGAGGCACAAGACTATAAACTACACTACTCGAGTTGGGGAACTGCGCGATTGGAGGATTGTGTGAGACGAGGAAATGTCACAGGGTTCACGACAACACGAAGAGAGCTGCTACCCAGGGTGAAATCATGCAAGTCGGCCAGAAAGTGATCGTTAGAGTCACTGTTCATGATTTGACGGTAGGAATGCAACCAAATGGAGCGAGCGGATGGCATTTAAGACAAAATTTATGGGTAAGATCCTTGGAAATTTGTTGCAAATCTGGCATTAATGAACCGAATGTGGGGGAAAAGGTTGTATTTGAACTTGAAAGTGCCTATAAATTATAGGTGGATGCCCAGTGAAAAAAACTTTGCATTTTGAGAATTGAGTTGTTGAGCTCTCACGCGCACATGAACCGCAACAACTTTGAAGATTTGCTAGCAAGTTTAGTATTTGCAATGTTGCCAAAGGAGATACAGGAGTTGTTTCATAGCAACATGTCGATGCCCGTAGAAGCTATGAGCATTGAAGCAGTGACAACTGAGAGGGCTGTGCCGAAGGTTGTTAGGGAGGTAGAGGGAGTTTCTCCAGAGGTTGCAGAGGTATTAGCTGAAGTCCACAAATCACCATGGATGCCTAGACAGAACCCGACCTCGACCAAGGAGAGTGCAAAGGACAAAAAGGGCAAGCAGGCTGCGATACCAGTGTGCGCGTCACCTAGATGGAACCCACAGAAGGACAAGCCCACCACACAGGAAAAGGGCAAAACCATTAACCTAGAGCTAGAGGAGGAAGAAGTTGAGAACATCTCGATCGACGATGAGGACTTAGGGGTAGAAGTGGAGGAAGTTGAAGTCAAGGGTTCTAACCCTCTCACGAAGTTGCCCAAATATGTCCCTCCGCATAAGGGCAAGACCAAGGTGCCAAAAGACATTGACGAGAGCAAGGTCGCCTTGTACACCCCTATTCTGCCGGATGATATTGTCTTTGAATGACCGCGATTGGGGCAAGTTCCTCTGTTAAAACTGGAAGATCGGGACTTAGCTGACCATGAGAAGTTCCTGCACTTGGCGACCGAGCAGCTAATGCATCGCGTTATTGACACAACCACCGGGATGACTACATTGGAACTGCAGAAGTGGCTTAGGGGAGTAGACAAGGCAGGTCTGCTCAACCTGCTATGGGTGTCGCACTATAATCGCACCCCCATTAAAATATTGGTCATCAAGCCGTTGTTGTGCTTGGTGCATCATGGGTGTCTGTGGCTGGAAGAGCAGATACCCATTATCGACAGATTGATCCATAGGATCACGCAGCTGCCCTACATAGGGGAAAATTCAGCCATGATGTTTGGCGAAAAAGGTGGCAAGCTGACCCTCATGAGGCCATGAAGGAGAAATTCAAGCTCATGAAGAAGCCACGGGGCTATGCCATCTTGTGTATCTATGACCCTGCAGTCAAGGTGGCCACGCAGATTTTGGCAAGAAAGGTTATGAGGAAGTGTCACGCAGATGAAGTGTCGGCACCAGTCGTTTCTCTTGCAGCCCAATGCGTCGAAGAAGTCCAATTTAATTGGGCATGTTATCTCTGCGGTGAGTTCCTTGCGAACTACCGTGAGGCACAAAAGCTCAAAAAGACCTTCCACTATGCGTGGCTCTTGCTGTCTATTGTGCTGGTAGCCTAGGAGCTGTCGAAAGACAGTTAATTCCCCTCAGTCGCACCAGACCCGCAAGAAGTAGCGAAGTATGCTTCGTTGTGGGTAACCAAGGATGCTTAGCACATCAAGGATAGCAAGATCTTCTGGATCTTGATGGAAATGAACATTTGCATGGCTATTAATTGCAAATCACGGTTGTCGCCTACTGTGTTTGCCAACCTACAGGGGTATGCGGAGTTTAAGGCAAACTTTTACCGTGTGTCGATCAGGGCACGGAAGGACCCTAAGCAGACATGGTATGACTTTCCTTACTTGGCAACGGATGACTCAATTAATGCAATACTTGATCGTTGGCCGGCAGAGTGGCGCACTACCTCAGACTTGGTGGTGGGGTCGAGCAAGTTCGTCACGCAACGCAAAAAGGAGGAAGCCAAGCTCAAGATGGCACAGCTGGCCAAGAAGAGGAAGAAGGAGGTCACTGACAAGGCCCAGGAAAAGTGTGATGCTACCTAGTAGACGGAAAAGCAGATAGGCAAAAAAAAGTGTGGCTCTGACAAAGGCGCGAGGTCGCCTTCGCCCGTAACAAAGAAAGAAACAGATGAGCAAGCAGAGCAACATGGCACAGACCCGCAGATGACATTGAACTGCATTAAGCATCCAAGGGAACAAGAAAAAGTGGGGTCGAGGAAGAAATCCAAGGCCAGTAAGGTGTCGCTGGACCCAATCACCCTCACAGAGGGAGATTTGCATGACACTGGAGACACATGCAGGATGTCATCGCAGAGGCACTACAACCGTTCGAGCAGCAGCAGCTACTATTGGGGGCCATCCAGACAATTTTGCATGAGCTGTAGACCCGCGCATCATAGGATGGCACGGTGTCCACCAACCTCGCTATAGGTACTTCAGGAGCTGTCGAGATGCTGTGTGCAAAGGTCTCCCGTGCGATAGGGTTGCCGAATGGAGCACTGACCACAAAAAAGGAAGTTGACAGGCCCACTGTCACCCTCAAGGAAGTGGGGTTGAACTTGGCAGTGCTCCCTGGTGAGGCACTCCACATATTACAGGATGGACTGAATGTGGAGTTGAGGGCCCACAGACACCGCACTTAGCAAGTGATTAGTGAGAAGCATATTAATAAAAAAATCTGGCCCTACAGCAAGACTCTACCATTGCCGTCGTGACCGAGGTAACTGACCGAAACAAACGCATAGTTCAGGTTGTGTAGGAGGCATGCCGAATGGTCCCAGAGTTAGCCATTCCCGAGGGAGAACCGATCGAGGTGCACGTTCGCAAGCTTTCTACACGGGTGAATGAGGCTCGCATAGAGTTGGCTAAGGTTTAGATGGAGTTGAACCTACATATTGCAGATTTATAGTTGAAGGCCTAACCTTCTACTCCGCCAAAAGTAAAGGAGCAACATGCAACCCCTATCATAGAGGCGACAGTGGCGATAGATAGTGCAGTAGCAGAGTGCACACAACTTTTTGAACAGTCGTTCGAGGTCCTGACGAGCCTACAGGAGGACCCTAATGTATAGTGGATGGAGACAGAGGCGTGAGAACTATAGCAGTGCTATGACGAAGTAAAAGGTACAGCGCGCACCGTCGCCCTCATGCAAAGGCTGGATAAGCTGCAGGAGGCCAAACAATTGAAAGAAACGGTAGATGTAGCGCAACACAAGGAGGCAGTGCTGAAGGCGCACTTGAAGCTCTAGTTGGATGAGGCTTATTCGGTCATAACCTCTATAGAAGGAAAGCTTGCTCATATGCAAGCAACTCAGTAGAAGCTTCAAGTTGACAATTCCGGACCAACAATAGAGTAGTTGGTTGAAGAAGCGAAGCAGGCGGCCACACAGTGCACTGTTGAGGTCGTCATCATATAGGTCGAGCTGGGATGTCTTTGCGCCAAGATCTTCGTGCCCACAGAGTGACTCGAGGGCGAGTCACCATGTTTGTTTTGGGGGCCTGTTGGGAACGGGTTCCCCCAAGGACAGTTTTGGGGCTAAAAGCCCATGTTTTGGGATAATTTTGTAATAAAGTTGTAAAGTCCTCACATTTTGTGGTCGTGGAGCGCGAAGGTGTCAAGAGTCATAAAGGGTTGTCCGCCCTTATTTTGTAAAGTGTAAATTCAGCTGTAAAGATCCAAAAGGAGCTAAGTAAGTAAGCTCTAAGTAGTTAGAAGTGGATAGCGAAGAACGAAGTGAAGAGTCTTAGTAGAGGAGTCTAAGTGTTTCGGGTCTTAGTGTAGATAGAGGCTCTGTAGCTGAGTGCGCAGAGGCCTAAGGTGGAAATCTGTAGCTGAGTGCGCGGACCCCTACAGTTGTGTGTGCAAGGCGAATAGAGTTTGTATTAACTTAAAGATATGAATAAAGAAAAGTATTTTGCAATTATGTGTATTTATTTCTTGTTATTGCATCTGATTATATTACGTTTGGGTTTAATTTACAATGTTTATGTGATGCGCGAATATATGTGAAAATATTGGTTAATTGAACGCAAGTAAGAATATCATTTTACGCGGTGCTAATTGT
Organism: Pinus taeda; assembly: GCA_000404065.3. Classification (NCBI taxonomy): domain Eukaryota; kingdom Viridiplantae; phylum Streptophyta; class Pinopsida; order Pinales; family Pinaceae; genus Pinus; species Pinus taeda. Next base: position 174,377 of record APFE030562827.1, read on the forward strand.
GTTTGATTAGTAAGATAAGTAAAACACTTAAGATAACTTGGGAACCTATACAATGCGGAAGTACCTGGATCGCGGGTTAAGGCTACGCGAAGGTCAATCGTACACCTTTGCAAAGGTACTGAAGGGAAGAATAAATGGTTTGACAAAGCCCTAAAGCTTAGTGACCTGCGTGAAATTAGGAACAAAGGGTATCAACCGACATCACGAACATCTCAGGGTGCAAAAACCTGGTTCCAACATCCCCCCATACTGCTTCGGGTGAGACTTCGTTCCGCACTCCGCGGGTTGATGCTGAAAGGGCCAGTATTGTAGGGATTTGTTTGGCTAACTAACGTTGAACCTGGGTTAGGCCCCACAAATCCAACACTTTCTTAATGACACCAAGCATAAATTGAAAGCAGGAGGAGACATAAACTCTAGTTTCCTTGCCCTTATTCCTAAAGAAAACAACCCTACTTTCTTGTTTAGGTTCAAACCCATTTTTTATGCAATGCTTCATACAAGATATTGATGAATATCATTATGTAAAGGCTCAATCATCTAATTTCAACCTCATTCATGAGAAACTAGGAGGGTTTATCAAAAAGAGGTGTCCTACTAATAATGTTATTTTAGTTCAAGAGGCTAACCACTCTAGTAGGCTTAACAAATACAAAAGATTTGTCGTTAAAATAAACATGGCTAATGCATTTGATAAAATATAACACCATTTCCTTTTTGTAGTGCTTAGGAAATTCAACTTTGATGAGTGGTATATTGGTTGGATCAAAGCATATATGGGAAATTCTTGGAATACCCCTTTGGTGATTGGAAGCTCCACCTCACTCTTTCAAGGGTCCCAAGGATTGAGGCAAGGATGCCCACTCTCTTCACTAGTATACATATTAATGGTTGATTCCCCTGCATGGAAACTCAAAATTGAAATGTTGAAAGATAATTTTTTAGGCATCGAAATTGTTAGAGGATTCAAAGCCATCAAAACCCTCAATTTTTCCTTGATAATGTATTTGATAAAATCCAACACCATTTGATACATTTCTTAGATACTTGTTATGGAAATTTTGGTTCGCTAGAAACAAATCATTTTATAAGTAAGAACTAATTAATCCAAGGAAAGTAGCAAGCCAAGATAGACATCTATGTTATGAGACAATCCATCTAGTGGACTTAGTTCAATCTCTGTTACATTTTAAGAGGTTAATGAAAAGAATTGGATCAATTTTTTAATTCATATCTATACCTCCACTCCTAAAATCCAAGTGGAACAACCATAATAATTGCAAAAAAGGAAAATCAAATTAGGTGAAGCAAAATTTCAAGAATGGATAGTAGTGCACTAGTATTACTTTATCTTCTTCTTTTTTTAATAGTGTTTCAAAGGATAAGGGAATAATGTAAGGGAATTATCTTTGACCCCAAAGGAAATCAAGAAATATGTTAGGAAATCAATACTTTAACCAACAACAAGGAAACATTTTAACCCTCTATCATTGTCTCTCCCTTCTTTTTGTGAGAAGGATCCATAGAGTTTCAATGGCGGGGGATTCAACAATCTATGCTTCGCTCCCTCCACTTGAATTTTCCTCCAAAAACTATGAATCTGTTCCATATTATGTAGTGCATATTACAATTGGAAAATAGTTTTAATCCTAAACACCACAAAGGGGTTTATTTGGTTCCTTGTTCATGTGGCAAGGCCTACATTGATTATACAGGTCGTTCTATATTAACCAAGATTCAAGAACATGCCGCAGACATTAAGCATAACCGTTCCAAAACCTCAACTTTGGCTGAGCACTCTAATAAAACCAATCATCACATTTGCATTGAAAACTCCTGTGTTGTGGCCAAAATTGACCATTACCACCATAGAAAATATAGAGAAGCTATCGAAAATAGGGAAACACCCCAATAACCTCAACCGTGATGATGGTTGGAAAATAAGTGATAATTGGATTCCTACGCTAACAAGGGATTCTACCACTTCCTAGATGATCCCAACCCCATTGTCTTTTTGTCCTCCTTATGGCCCCCCTATACCAAAAATCATTAAAATAATATTGGAATAAATATAAATACAAACAATCAAGAACCCATCCTTTCTCTTTCAATCCTTAAAAAACTTTAGTAAGATTAAACTCATTAAATTTTAATTTTATTTAATCCATTAGTTAACCTAATCTAATATTAACATTAATCTAGTATAAATCAATACACAACATTAATCTAGCATCTAAAACTGATGAACTTTATTAAAATATCTTAATAATTATTAATTAATATAGATTTAGTATCTCTTAACATTATCAACATTAAACTCATTTAATTTTATTTAATCCTTAGTTAATCTTATCTAGTATTAACATTAATCTAGTATAAATCAATACATAATATTAATCTAACATCTAAAACTTATGAACTCCATTAGAATATCTTAATAATTATTAATTAATATAGATTTAATATCCCTTAACATTAGAACATTAAGTTCTAATAATTATTAAATCAAGGTTTGAGAAAAGACATAATTAACATTCAAGTAGTAATTTAATAGTTTAATTATTAAATAACATTTTTAATGATGATCTTGCATCATTTAGAACATTAATGTCAATACAAAGCTAATTAAGCATTAATAATCTTAGTGGCAACAAAACCAATTAAGTACAAGAAATATTTAGTTATTACATAGATCTTGACAATTAATATAAAAAATTCAACCAAAAACTAAACATACAACTATCAAAATAGGCTAATAATCATTCATAAATAAATAAATAAAATTTAAAAATGAAAATAAATGTTTTTAAGGAAATTTAAAATTTAATAATAATTTTTTTAATAATAATAAAATTAATTTAATTAAAATAATAGCATTATAAAACCTGTCGGCTCTTTACATTACCATCCCTACCCTATCCTCTATTCATTACACATCAATCTCTGACTTTTTCACATATCTAATCCTGATGATGAACCACAGAGGTTGGTTCGAAATGTCGATACAAAAAACATTAATGCGATGACTCTGGAAGACATAACCACACAAAATGCAAATCGCAAAAGCCTCAAATATATTAGTTTTGAGGAGGCTGGGTTTTCCCTATCCTTTGTAGTGAAAAAAAGTTGGTTGATGCTATTGTCAATAGAGGGATTAGGCTCCCTAAGGAATGTGTGAAAAAAATGTGGGAACCCTCACTCTCCCCTCACTATTACATTAACGTTCTTCATCATACGATCCCCCAATCGCTACTTGTTTCCTTCCATGTACTGAAGGCAAGATGATGCATTCATTTTATGTCATATTTCCATGAATTTGTATCATACCCTTTCAGCACGGGCATTATTGACCTGTGTGGAGGAAATCTTATTGCATATTGAAATGTGATTTTAATTGATCCATGCCTTGGGAATATAAAGATTTGATGGGAGTACTTTTACTTAAGGCTTTTATTCAATCCATAAGCAAAAAAGAAGACAATATGGGTTGCAGTTAGAAGCTTTGATTATAATTGTGTTTTTGCTTCATACAATTGTGGTTGGCCCTAGATCTTGAGATATGTGACACCTTTTCTTCATTTATTTGGATCACATACTTTGGAGGTTGGCTTCTATTTTTTTATGTATGGTATCTAGTATGGCCCTCAAATTTGTGTATGTGCCTCCTTTTTGGTTTAGATCTCCACCTCCAAGCTCGTTTTCCCCTTGATCAACATCTTGGGTTGGGTTCTCAATCATTATCTCCTAGAGTGATTTCAATGGCACATTGTTATTTTTGTCATGGTTGTTGTGTGATTTGTGGACTTGAAGATCTAAATAGTGGGCTAAAATGATGTGAAAGAGATAATGGAAAGACCTAGTACAGTATGATGAATTGGACCATATAATGGAATCATTGGAAGGACAAAGTTTCCTAGGTTATTCAAAGAGAGATAGTGTTGAAAATCATTGTGATGTTGACATCGCTAAACACATTTTAGCAATTCAAGAATGGGAAAAGAAAGTGGACATATTTATGAGGTCTACAAATGCAATCATTATAAGACCATCATTTAATTGCGTACATTACAATTGTGGGTGAATGGGATTGTGGCTCATCTTAGGATCTCCTTGAAAATTGTCTTACCTCCATAGGTGCAGGACTCCAACTTGTTGAATAACCCATCCCTTTGTGGTTGCTCTATGGACTTATAGGACAATGGGGATATTCATCACTCCTCAAATATGGAATTAGAACAAAGCACAAGTGCCCCCACCCTATAGTTGATATTTAGGATGGTGAGGGAATGGATGAAGCTGAAACTAAATCTTAGAAAATTTTATAAGTTGGTAACTACGGTGCGCTACAAATCTATTGATTTCTAATTGTGTTTATTTATATGCTTTTAGAGTAGTTTTTTTTACTTAACTAGTATATACAGTAATACACATGTCAAGTCTTACAAGGTTGAATTAGAGAAATTACGCTTAGTATTTTATTGAACACAAAAATTTGCATTTTAGAAATATGACCAGTGTCATTACTTTAATTTTTATATAATAAAATCATCTAATTTGACTACAACATTTTTTAATACAAAACATCACTTTTATTGTGAAAAAAAAAATCAATTTCTTTTTTAATTCAAATATCTAAATCATGCTTCATTTGCACTCTCTCAACATAATATTAGACAAACATATTAGTGAAAGAAATAACTTAACTATATTATATTTGTTACAACACCATGCCTATAAATTGGTGAGACAAACTAATGTATAAAAAAAAAATGAAGTTTAAACATTAAAAAAAATGTTGAAAAATAATTCATTATTAAATATTTCTACAACATTATTATTAAAAATATTAATAATTTTTAGCTATATCAAAAAACCTTACACATATATATTTCTACTATAAAGTTCAAATATATTTTCCACGGTTAATATAAAATTATTAAAAATTATACTACACTAATTCAAATTATAAATAAATTAAATTATATTTTTTATAATTTAATTATTAGGTCGAAAAATACTCTACAACCTAATATAAAATGATATTGTAGTAATAAAATACTTGTAAACATTTAATATAATCTCGGCGAAAAAATAAAACATAAAATATAAATAACTTAATTAAAAAAATTAATTAAAAAAGATATTAAATATTATATTTTTATCCATATAAAAATATATAACATATATAAATATCATATTTCTATCCATATCAATACAATGATTAGGTATCAATGTCTTTTGTACTCGATTCAAAAGATTTCTATTTCCTTTGAACCTTCACCTGCTTCACCGGCGGCTCAAAAGCAGATATATTTGAACCAAGTAGCCCAAAATTCAGATCAAAATTGAGTAAATGAATTGAAATATGATCATGCCATTCTACTAAAAATATGCAATCCATGGGAATGTTTAAATGTTTTAAAATTTTAAATTTAAAATGGCATTATTAGAATTAAATTCATTCAAACAGGTTTTTGATGTAAATTGTATTATGTCAAAAGACACCATAATCTAAGGGTTAATAATTAGGTTAGGAAGGGTTAATATTATGTTTTTTTTGTGTAAATCATGCTAATTCTATTATAATATAAAAAAAGTACAGAGAGAGTTACATCCGTCACGAAGAGTTGGCTACATGAACAGTTTGACATACTGAGACTAAAACTGAGCCTGAGAAACTGAGGGACTATGAGACTGTCCGCTAGCCCCAAGCCAGAACCCACACAAAACTGGACCTGGGCGCTATACTTCCATTCCCTGCCGAAGCAAGGGAGGAATTTACAGACCTTGCAAAACCCACATTCAAAATTCCCGACATAACAGACGCAGACATAATATCCGACATACAAAAAACTGAGTGATGCGACCCGAAAACTATCACGGACTGACCCCCATTACTTACTGTAGCTGCTACTTCGACATCCTGAGACTGAACAAAGTGTTTCCAAAACACCCAGAACGACCATGCAACGTGCTTAAGCATCCACGGAGGTGGATGGTTGCTCCTCCACGACTGGACAGGCATATGGATCTGGTTGCTCCTCCACCACTGGACAGGCATATGGATCTGAAGCGCTCGAGTCTATGCATGGTGCATCGTCCTTCGCAGGCTCGCTTGTTCCAACTCTATTCCCCGCCACCGCACTCGAGGCTTCCGCAAGCTGTAATCGCGGACCCTGAACAGGCGAGGGTGGCCGTGGCTCTGCTGGGGCTTCTGGTCTATCTGCATGGTCGCATTTTTCAATGCGCACTGAAACATAGCAGATTGCGTTGTCCAGGGCACACGGAAACCGGAAGCGTGTTGATGGGTGCGAACCAAACGAACACACCGCGGCTTTTCCCCGCCCTCTGCCTCTTCCGCGCCCTCGTCGAGCTCCTGGTGAGCTAATCTCCTCCGAGGGGGAGTCGAAGGATGCCGAGGAACGTGGCGATGAAGCCCGACCTCTGGCACCGCCCCTTGAACCTCCCCGCCTGCAAGTGCCACGTAACCTCTCACGCGGCATCCTGTAACCAACAAATATCCAATGCTGCCCAGAGGCCACGTATTCTTTGCGCCACGGAAGGTGTTAAACCAGAGCAGCAACTTATACAACAGATGAGAAATAGGTAATGGAACACGAGTTCGAATAACAATGCTTACCACACAGAGCTGGAGTCGAGCCTTTTCCGGTGCTGCGAGGGGTGAATTGCTCCCAGAGAGCCGAACAAGCCAGAGCCGAGTATTACCAAGGCGCCGAAAGGGCAAATCTCTAACAGGGGCGCAGAAGAACTGAAACACCGCGGCACTCAGAGCTTCGTAAGGCCTATGGCGCTCAGAGACCTTGCGAAAAAAGAGCAGAGTGACGCTCAAAGCACTGAACCATAGCATAGAGACGAAAATTCTCTGACAATCCAAGGTTGAGACCAGGGCCTCCGGAGCTGAGGGTCGAGGTCTGAGTCTTGGCGCATGCACCCACTGTGCAGTCATCCAAGAGCCGAGCACACAACTCACAGTTGAAACAATACAGAGCTCCCAACAGACAATGGCCCTTCCAGCACCTTCCGACGGAACACCTCTCATCTGCAAACCAAGGCGAACAACCAATATACCCCTGCAAACAGCGGTTCTCCCTATGCCATTAATGAGCTCATAACTGCTGGCCGGACCGAGGTGATGGTTTCTTGAGGCTTCAGGCCATTTGGCGGGAGCGAGCGGCCACTTGCCCTTTAATAAGGCCGCCTCCGCATTCATTAAACTAATAAACACCCGCAGCCGAGGAGGGTTAATATTATGTTATTTGAGGTTATAATTTTTTATTAGATTATAATATTAACCTATTAATATTAAGTTATAATATATTAAATTTAATATATATTAATAATTTATGATGGTTCTAATTTATATTATGTTTATTAATATTATTGAGTTTAATATTATTATATTAATATTTATTATTTTAATGTTTGTGTTTAGGTAGTTCAATTTGTAATAGTTGTGGAAAGAAAGTATCATCGAACTGGAAGTCTTGGTTCAAATCTTGTGTATCCCCCTTGATTAGGGTAGGGTGAGAAGTTGACAAGATGAAGATGTAGTTCTACCAAGCTTACAAAAAATATAATTATTTTTTAATAAAATATTAATTTTGATATATAATAATATATATTAATGTATTAGGCTGAGCAAATTTAATTGCTTAGTATTAGGGGGACGTTGTAGTGTTCATAAATGAGTGTAAACATTTAAATGTCAACTCACCTTACTTTATGCAAGTCTTTCTATCAAAATAGATAGTATTTGTATGTAATTAAGCAAGCTTACTAAGAGTTACTACCCACCATTATTTATGCATTTCTTAGCATCAAAACAGATAGAAGTAAAAAACTTGATAGTTTTTTTTAGTTTACATTGGTGACTACTACTTCCACGAAATATTTATATCAAGAAGATCCACCCAAAAAAACACTTCTTGTCGGCTCAACGACAAAGCCTAACCTCGAAGGCATCAAGAGAATTTGATAGTTTTTTTTAGTTCACATTGGTGACCACTGAGTGTAAACATTTAAATGTCAACTCACCTTACTTTATGCAAGTCTTTCTACCAAAATAAATAGTATTTGTATGTAATTAAGCAAGCTTACTATGAGTTACTACCCACCATTATTTATGCATTTCTTAGCATCAAAACAGATAGAAGTAAAAAACTTGATAGTTTTTTTTTAGTTTACATTGGTGACTACTACTTCCACGAAATATTTGTATCAAGAAGATCCACCCAAAAAAACACTTATTGTCGGCTCAACGACAAAGCCTAACCTCGAGGGCATCAAGAGAATTTGATAGTTTTTTTTTAGTTCACATTGGTGACTACTACTTCCACTGAATATTTGTATCAAGAAGATCCACCCAAAAAAATCACTTCTTGTCGGCTCAATGACAAAGCCTAACCTCGAGGGCATCAAGAGAATTGAAACTAAGCCTAACCTCGAGGGCATCAAGAGAATTTGATAGTTTTTTTTTTAGTTCACATTGGTGACTACTACTTCCACAGAATATTTGTATCAAGAAGATCCACCCAAAAAAATCACTTCTTGTCGGCTCAATGACAAAGCCTAACCTCGAGGGCATCAAGAGAATTGAAACTTGTGCCCTGCCTAACCTCGAGGGCATCAAGAGAATTGAACTTGTGCCTAACCTCGAGGGCATCAAGAGAATTGAACTTGTGACCTCTCAATAGTAAAGATGCTTTAACATTAGGGACTCAACCAATTGAGTTAACCCTTGAGGTTGATGGTTGCTTCACTTCACATCCATTTTAACCATAAAAATCTAATATATAAAATACATATAAGATAAAATAATAATTATTTATTATTATTAATTTATATAAATAAAGTGCAAAGAAATGATGGTTCACACTTATCAATATATATTATTGATTACATTATATAATGACTATTTATAACTATTATCATATGATAATTATTTATGATATTATGATAATAGATTTAATATAATGTAGATATCTTACATCTTATTAAGTTAGGTGAAGGTTACCATCGAGGATTCATTTCGACATTTCTATCCAATTTATCTTTATTGTAACTTGCGAGAGGGTTGAATTCATGAAGTGTTTGTTAGGAACAAACATCTAAATGATAGAAAAATAGGTGAAGGTTGACATTAGTATTTTTTTTTTAACTTAAATAGATCCTTTGATTTCAATGTAAATGTTGATTTATGATCTTATTTGATTGATTGCACTTGATGCATTTGTTTTAGTGTAGATGTTGGTTTCTAATCATATTTGATTGGTTGCACTTGATACATTGATTTCAATGTAAATGTTGATTTCTAATCCTATTTGATTGTTCGGACTACATGCATTAGTTTCAGTGTGGATGTTAATTTCTCATCTAATGTAATTAGATGAACAATGTGCATTGGTTTCAAAGTATTTAGATTAATAGTGTGCACTGATTTCAATGGATGCAAAAAGTAATTACTAACAACACACATTGATTTTTGTGTTATCGTAATCATCAACCTAGATCCATATTAAATAGAAATAAATAACAAAGAACCTATATTCATCTTAATAATTAGTCTAGATCCATCTTAAACATAAATAAACAACAAAGAGCAAGTCAATGGAAAAAGGCACAAGAAATGACAACTAAAGATGCATTGCTTTCAATTTAGATGTAAATTTGTGATCTGATGTCAATAGATGGATGATGTGTATTATTTTCAAAGTAATTAAATTAACAATGTGCATTGATTTCAATGAATGCACAAAGTAATTATTGATGTTGGGCATTGATTTATGTGTTAAAATGACCATCAACCAAGATCCATATTAAATAGAAATTAACAACAAAGAGCCTAGATCCATCTTAGTCATAAGCTTAGATCTGTCTTAAATAGAAATGAACAAAGAAGAGAAAGTTGATAGAGAAAGTCATAAGAAATGGTAGTTATTGACGAGTGTCAACAACAAATAGAGAAGCAAAGAGTAGATCAAAAAACATAATCCCAACAAATGATAATTAAACAATGACAGGAAAGATGAAGGAAAAAATCGAATGATAAAAATATATCAACAAAGAAAGGCACAACAAATGACAACTTAGTGTCAAGAGTAAAGAATACAAGAAAATGCACAATGAAGAGGAAATTGACAAAAAAAAGGTAAGGCAAATCACAATTAAAGAATAGAAAAAACAAAGGAAACAAAAAGATGAATAACAAAGAGTGTACTAACAAAGAAAACAATATTCAACCAAATGAGGGATAGTAGAAGATGCAAAAAAAAATCATAAGAAAAAATATGTTTAAAACATATCTATGCCCAAACTCAACCCATAACTCTCCCTGATATGAATAATGCACATCCAAAATTTTGTGACAAGATTTATCGATTAGCTCAAGTTCAAATATGTCATTTGCGTGCAGAATCATATGTTGGAATTCAGATGTTTAATATAAATACAGGCCTAATGTGCACAAGATGTGGAAGAGAAAGAACTCATTAGATTAATCTTAGACATATATAACATAATTAAAATTATTAGAATAATCATATGTTAGACAAATTTTGTGTAGTTGTGCACGATGAAGCTAATTTAGATCGATCTTAACCCCTAGATCTATCAAGTACCGAGAGGGATCAAATCTCTCGAGGGGTAAACTTCCTTTTTGAGTATGAAACTTGAGTAAAAATTGTACATCGAATGATTTGATCCCTCTTGATGTTTGATAAATTTAAGGCTAAAATGAATTAGGCTAATGTAAATATAAACCCTTCATCTTTATTTATTTGAATCCTCAAAAATCATCACAATATTTACAAATAATTAATTATTACCTTTAAACAAGATTATTTCATAATAGGAAATGATTAAAGGTGAGACACACTTAATCAAATCCACATGTCGCTGGTCAAAAGCTTTCGGTTTAAATAATTATTTTATTAAGTCAAGTGCATAAAATGTTGATGAGAATGAAATTAATGTTAACAATGGAGGATGTAGAGTATAAAGGGAGTTCATTAATATATTTTTTTGTGTAAGGTTCACCTATATAGACTGGTTCTTTGTGCTACTGGTATGTCCACAGAGAAACCAGCCAAGTAACACAAATTGAGGATCTTAACATTACATATATCCCATTTCAAAAGTTTGACCCAGTGACACAAATTGAGGATCTTAACATTACATATATCCCATTTCAAAAGTTTGACAGGCAAATAGAAAAAATTGCTAAGTGAACATGGAGTTGCTAAAGAGCAAAATTGTAGGACCTCTATTCTGGAGAGCCATTTGGTTGAACCGTAACAAAATTTGACTACCCAGTGACTATTAAAGCAGAAAATAAGATTGTCCCGTAACCTAGAGGAGCCATGGAGCAAGCCACGACTGTGGAGCCGCAAGGAGATGTTAGCCGAGGACCGTGAGTGAACCATGAGCCTTGGCAATCACGGGGAACCACCACGGAGCTACACAACAAACCACGATGGAGCATTCTCAGTGAGCCACTGCGGAGCATTCCTAGCGAATCACGAGCAGCAAGAGTGCAGCATTCTAACAGAGTTGTTCCACCATAACTCGAACTGATAGAAGTCTCAAACAGGAGCCAAGTGGGGCATGAGGTTCCAATGAAGGGTCTGTCATCCCCGTGATATTATGCATAACTAGGAATACCGAGTCGAGTCCCCAGTTGCATTCAAGAGGCCATTGAAGCCCAGAGGAGAGCGGCCATAAGACGGAGTAATCAAAACCGTTTTCTTACTGAGAGGAAGCATAGCACTGTTCTTAAGAGCCGAACCATCCATAAGATCCTTGAAGGTCAGCTGAGACCCCAGATTCACCATACACGGGCAAAGGGATGAAAATTGCCAAAGCAAAGAACGATGACGACACTGACCCTCCAATTTTGCGAAGTCCAGTGTAGACCGATGTATGGGCCAACCAACGAGTGTGTGGATATAATCAGGAATGTAGGCATGGCGGCCATGAATCGATGGAAGGGAGACACAAAACATTTAGGACATAAATAACAAATTCGCAGAGCAGCTCATCAGGTCGAGGATTACGCTACAAGAAGGGCACAAGCTGGCCATGACGCCACCACCAGATGTCCTCTATGAGAGCCTTTGTACGTAATAATAAGGATTCAGGATGAAACTACAAATCATGCGAGGGACGACGTACTACAACTTGAAACCAGTAAATCATGCGAGGGACGACGTACTACAACTTGAAACCAGTAAATACTATGAGAGTTAATCCAAGCATGCCAATTTTCTAGAGGATTTATGCGATGCGCCGGAAATTCTTATTTCTACCTTAATGCGACTTGACATGCGGGGCGATAGCCAGATATAACGAGCGGCGTTTTTTTTCTCTAGTTATCATTGCGGGTTATATTTGGGTATCACCCCACATGTTAGGGCGTATTAACTTTGCAATAGAGGTGGAAATAGAAGTTTCCCCAAAAGGCAATTAGATCTATAAGTCTTCAACATTGTTGTGACAGATGGCAGGAAGGAGGAGCCGTGGGGAGTTCATTAATACGAAATTTAAAGTAATTATATATTTTTGTGAAGTTTGTATTAAATTAATATAAATGAATAAAATTTTAATTTGATTTTCTAAAAAAATAGGTTTACAAGATATTATCTATAGATTATTTATTTTTAAAATTTTAAAATTATTATTATTGTGTTGAGAGGTACTTTCTAGTGTAGTATGAAAGAGATGGTGTAATGTCTTGTCAAGTCATGATAGGTAAACATTTTGACTCACTCAAAGTAAAGGTATAAAATTAAAATTACAAAAGTTAAATTAAATAAATTTATTTAAATTATTGACAACCCATGGTTTTGTCAATGATATTCTTATAATAATAATAATAATAATATCCATTTTTAAGGTCACACCCAAGCTAGACACCAAATTGGTGTATGAGACCTCCTTGTTTGTGGGACAAAGGACCCACTACTAGGCAGCGATTTGATTGCTCAGTCTACGAAGGCATACATAATCTACTCCCTATGGTTTTGAACTTGTGACATCTTAGGAGGAAACACATGCTCTTAACCATTAGGCCCACTCAAGCTGTATTATAACCTACTAAAATTATATATATATTAAAGTTTGAGTTTGTCATTTGATCATGGTGGTTTACAAGTCCATGGTATTTGTTATGATGAAGTCTATTTAAAGACTTGAAGAAATCATTTATGAAATGCAAGAGTACTCGCTTAGTTCTATCTTATCTACGAACTTGATCCCTCTTAACGCTTGGTAAATCTGAATTAAGATAAATTCATGATAGTACAATCAAATTTCAAAAATACATTTTTTCAATTTAAATCTAAATCTAAATTATATTAAATAAAATATAAAACTATAATTATTATTAAAAAAATAATATAACTTTTATGATACATATAAATTAAATCAAATATACTAAATAATACTAAAATAAATTTATAGTTAATAAAATTATAGTGTTTATATTGATAATGGATAATCTAAACACAAAAATAAACTTTAGATACATATTGTATTGCTATGAGAATGGACGTGACTATGATAAAATCTACAAATGTGTGATAATATATTAGAGGAGAATCTAGAAAGGTTGGTTCAACTAGGTTTTTTTTATTAGAGAATATAGGTTTACATAGGGATTAACTACTTAGGTTTTTATGAAAATCATATGGATTTAAAATGTAAGATTAGGGAAGAGAAAGTAAACGTTCCTGCTAATCAGATAGCCAAGAGGGGAGGCTCACTTACATTTTGAAGGCAAAAAACTGCGCGCGCTTGCTCCCCGCCTGTTGCAGGTCGTCTCTCCTCTCGGCGCCCTGCGTCCTACTGATTGAGCTTCGCTCTGCCACCCCAATTGCGGGCATTGGGGACCCTGATCCCCCTCCAACTCCTTCATAGGTGATTGCGTTCCGAACAATGATCGCTTCAGGCCCAAAGCCCCCCCCTTCTGTTTCCCAGCATAAATTTGTTAAAAAGTTGGACTCAATCCCATCTGTGGCGTTACCTGAAGAAGAAACCTGTAAAGCCGCGTTGAATCTTGTAGAGAGAGGCATGATAGGCCAGTTCACAGGCCTCTGGCCATCTCCTAAGTTAGTGGAGGAATGGATTCAAAGGAACTGGAAGCCTTTGATCAAAGAAGAAGTGAAACGCTATTTCGTAGGAAAGGGATTTTTTGTGTTTGTTTTCGAAAACCCTGATGACAAAGGCCTGATCTTCAGAAACGGACCGTATTTCATGGGGCCCCAGGGCCTGTATTTGAGCAAACGGTCCCCAGACTTCGATCCCACCCAGGACATTCCATCAGTTGTTTCGGTTTGGTTCAAACTCCCTCATTTGCCTCTGCACTGCTGGAACCAAAAATCCTTTCAGATCATAGGCAACGCCTTGGGAAAATATATAGATCAGGCAGCAAGAAAAGACCAGTATTCATGCGCCCGTATCTGCGTTGAAGTGGATTTAGAGGAGGGGCTACCGAAAGCCATTAAACTTACTGTAGTTGGGTGGACGCATGTCCAGGAATTGGACTATGAACAATTACCTTTTAAATGCAGACGTTGCCACAGTCATGGCCACTTTGCAAAGAACTGCAAGAAGAGAGCAGAGGAACAAGCTGACAAACAGAACGGGGAACAATGGAGTCTGGTCCAGAAGAACACATAAAAAAAAAGGTAGCGGGAAAGGCATTAAGGAAGGAGACCCCAGTAGTAGCAAAGCAAACCAGGAAATAGAAGTAAACCTAATAGGAACAAAGAAGGCTCAAAGCCCTCAAGATACCCCAGCCCAAGAGAATCAAGAACAGGTGGATACTCCCCCACCAAACACGGAAGAAGGTGAAGCAATCCAATGGGAGGCCAATTAGGGAAGCCCATCCAACCCCTCATATGCAGAGGTAGCAAGGAAAAAACTAGTCAAAAGTTCTGGCTCCTCAGATGACGAAACCTATGAGCGCCAGCCGAAAAAAGCAGGAAGGAAATCCCGCAAAGAAAAAAGGGAGGAGGAGGCAGAAAGACTTAAAACTCAAGGAAGCCAAGCCACAATAGAAATGTCTATTGGGCGAAATACCAGACCAAGGCCCTCCAAGGGAGGGCTCAACACCCCCTCAAGTAAATAATGAACCTAGTCTCTTGGAACTGCAGAGGTCTGGGGAACCCCTGTAAAATAGAAGCAGTCAAGGATTTGATGAAAGCGGAGCCCTCAGACATCCTCATGCTCCAAGAGACCAAAATAGAAGGACAAGCCCTTCTAGAGATCAACAACACAAAGTGGAATAAAAGAGCAGGTAAAGCTATCAGCTCAAGGGGTACCTCTGGAGGGCTGGCAACGCTTTGGAATGGCGATCTCCTTCAGTTGAACAACCATAAGGAAACTCAGCACTGGATCCAAACTGAACTGACCCACAAAGCAAGTAAGCTATCTATTAACCTTTTCAATCTTTATGTTCCTGTTTCTTATAATGAAAAGAGAGAATGCTGGAACTCCCTCTCAACATTTCTAGAGCAGACTTCCCCTTGTAACGTTATAATAGCAGGGGACCTTAACATTGTCTTGAAAGCAAAAGAAAAGAGGGGAGGAGCAAGTAACAGAGATCCCATGCTAGATGAAGTAGAGGAACTCTTTCAGCGGTGGGACTTGCTGGATTTAAACCCCATTAGAGGCCTATATACCTGGTCCAATAATAGAGCAAGAGAGGACCACATCTCAGCTCGATTAGACAGATTTATGGTCCAAAGCTCCATACTGATGAACAAGAAGATTATTACCACTAAAATTCTGCCGAAGCTAGCTTTTGACCATAAACCCATTCAGCTCCTCCTGAAGGATGAAGAAGACCTAGGGCCCATTCCTTTCCGATTCAGCCCTTTATGGACCGAGAAGGAAGGTTTCATGGAGACAGTAAAGGCAGCCTGGGACAATACATTCACGGGATCTCCTAGTTATGTCTGGGAGCAAAAGTTAAAAACAACAAAACTTGCGTTGAAGAACTGGATTAAGAAAAATGGATCCACCCCTACCGAGCAAAGAAAGGAATCTATTAATGGTTTGCAGACCTTGCAATTAGAGATGGAAAACAAAGACATTACTCCAGCGCTGTTAGAAAATGCAACGAGAGCTCAACGCATAGTACACCAAGCCTTCACAAGAGAGGAAGAATATTGGCGATTAAAATCTAGGAGCTTGTGGCTGAAGGTTGGAGATCGCAATACATCCTTCTTCCATCGCCAATACAGAGCGAGGCTGATCAGGAACCATATAGCAGAGATCAAATCGCCAGAGGGTATCATCTGCAAAGATTATAAAGAGATCAAAGAAGCAGCTGAAATCTACTTCAGGAATCTTTACAGAACCAAAAATCACAGCTACAACGAAGAAGCCGATGACTTCACTGTCAACATACCCAAACTTATCAGCGTTGAAGAGAACGCATCCCTCTGTAGGCCACCCACAGAGGAGGAAATTGTAAACGTCATCTGGTCCATGGACGCAGACAAGGCTCCCGGGCCCGACGGATTTACAATCCATTTCTACAAATCGTGCTGGCACATTATAAAGGTCGATCTCTGCAAGATGATTCGCTGGTTCATGAGGAAAGAAAAGGTGGGCGGAGGAACAAACTCTACATATCTCGCCCTGATCCCCAAAGAAACCAACCCGGAGACCTTTGTAAGGTTCAGGACGATATCAATGTGCAACGCCTCTTATAAAATCATGGCAAAATTGATTGCAGGCAAGATCAAGCCGCACTTGAAAAATCTGATCTCCCCCCCCCCCAAGGTGCTTTTGTTGAAGGTACAAGAGATCATCCATTCCAGCAAGCTGCAGGGTGAAAAAGGCATGTTGGTCAAGCTCGATATGGCAAGCGCCTTTGACAGAGTGGATCGTTCATTCCTCTGCAAAGTCCTGCTCTCTTTTGGATTTTCGCAGCAATTTGTCAACCTTATTAAAGCATGCATTGACAAACCGTGGATAGCCCCATTAGTCAATGGACGCCCCATGAATTTCTTCCAAAGCCAGAAGGGTATAAGACAGGGGTGCCCCCTTTCCCCATCCCTGTATATCTTGATGGCAGAGGCGCTCAGTCACAAACTGTCTGTGGAAAAATCAAAAGGCAGTATCCCAGGTCTCAAGCCCAGCCAAGGAGCTGAAGCCCAGAACCACGCGTTGTTCACCGACGACACTCTCCTGCTAGGCGGAGCATCCTTAAGAATAGCCAGAGCCATGAAAACAGTTCTGAATAATTATTGCAGAGTTTATGGGGCTTTAATTAATGAGAACAAACTGAAGTGTATAGCTGGAATGTTGAACAAAGGGAACTCTCTGATATTACCTCTCTCCTTGGATTCAAAGGACAATCAAATTGGGACAGATTCAAGTATCTGTGCCTTCCCATAATATTAGGTGCAAATAAAAGAACGTTGTGGACAGAAATAATTTCGAAATTTAAAGCCAAAATTGCAGCATGGGGAGGCCACTGGCTGACGAAAGGAGGCAAAGTAATCCTCATAAAAGCAGTGTTGTCCGCACTACCAATCTATCAGGCAACTTTCCTCTTAGCTCCAAGAAATGTCTCGGAGCAAATTTCCAAAATGCTCAGAGACTTCCTGTGGCAGGGAGGAAAAGGAAATGAAAAAAAAATGCACCTGGTGAGATGGGAAGTTGTTAAAAAAACAAGAGCAGATGGAGGCTTACAAATAAGAGATCCAACGCTTGTTAATTTAGAAATGGGAGGAAATTTTTTATGGAAATTGATCCATGAACCCATGCATCCGGTTAGCATTTTGCTTAACTCCAAATACAGACCAAACAAAGATCTGAGTAATCTCCAGAATGTAAATGCAGCTAACAGCACACAGGTGTGGAAATTATGTTGTAGGAGTAGCAAATTTTTCATTAAACAGGCTTACAAGATTCCGGGCAATGGCAAGCGCACCCATTTGTGGAAAGATAGAATTATGGGGAAAGAACCTCTGAAGGACAAAGAGGACATAGCTGACCTCAAGGATTGGCTGAAGCAGGCAGGAGTTAATACCATATTTGAACTGTCAAAATGGGACCAACGTGGAGACTGGATAGGCTGGGATTTCCATGGAATCCCAGAGAGGTTAATACATCAACAATCTATGCTAGAAGACCTGCTAGAGGAAGCAGCGCCCACCAACAGATATATGAACGATAAATGGGGATGGGGCCAGACAGGAGTGTACACGATAGCTGCAGGATATAGAGCCTTGCAAGAATCAAAAGATAGTAGTCAAAATGCAGCCTTTTGGAAGAATGTATGGGACCCACTAGCCCTCCCAAAAGTGAATTTCTTTTTCTGGATTGTGGCCCATAATAAAGTCTTGACTGGAGACAATCTTGAAAAAAGGAACATAGCTGGACCTCACAGATGTATACTATGTAGCAGCTATGCAGAAACCGCCCCGCGTCTTTTCCTGGAGTGCCATTTTGCAAAAGAGGTATGGAGTATCATGTTATTTAATCTTCATACTACTATGCCTTCATCATCCTCTATTGCAGATCTATTTGCCATTTGGAACAACATCTACCCCCAGAGCATCCCTCTCAAATCAATTTGGAAAAAAATATGGACAACAATCCCAAAGTGTGTGTGTTGGCAGCTCTGGCTTGCTAGAAATCAGCAGATCTTCAGAGAGATGAAGCACACTCCAATGCAAGTTGCAGCAAAAGCTAAATCATTCCTTCTAGAAGCAGTTCAACAACAGTATGTAAAAGAAGATCCATTGCTTTTGCCTGAAGGAAAAAGATGGATTGGCATGCTAGAGCCCAGGCCGCATAGACAACTCCTCTCTCCACAAAAGGCAAATCAAGATTGGTGCATAAGAGAAGAAAATGAAAAATTCCAACTGTGGTGGCGGTCTCAAAAGTTAACTACAATTTTCTTTGATGGTGCATTCAAAGGGAATCCCGGTGAGGCAGGTGCAGGGGGGTCATATACTCATCTAATGGGATAGCAAAAGACTGCTTCAGCTGGGGACTCGGTCAAAAATCTAACAATCAAGTCGAGATTCTTGGGCTGCTAAAAGCCTGTCATATTGCAAGAGACAAAGGAGTTAAAGAACTTCAAGTTTTCGGTGACTTGGAGTTAATAATCAAGAGCCTGAAGACGGGAAGCTTATTTAGAAATGCCAGCCTCAACAAAATCCTAGACAGGCTGAAGAGAGTACTTCTAGATTTTGACTCATGTAAATTTTATCACATTCTCAGAAAGTCTAATGATGAAGCCAACCAGCTTGCAAACAAAGGCAGCTCCCTACTGAAAGGACTTCTAATTGTAAACACTGAAAGCACTTTTCAAATGCCCTGAACATCATGCCGATTGAGAACAACAACAGCCTTGAACCTGATACATGTATTGTAATGTAACCGGAGCAGCTTGGGCATAGACCCAAGGTTTTCAAATCAATAAATTTATAACTGTTTTAGTTTTTAAAAAAAGTGCAAGATGAGGACTGAGTCATTATAAAAGGTAGAGTTTTTGATGTTGTAGATGGTTAGGTACGAGAGAATAAATAACTCCAATTAAATCTATATTTATTAGCATATTTTCATTTTCATTTTTAGTAATAGTGATTGCAAAAATGAGGCGGAATGTGTGTTAAATGAATTTATTTATCAAAACCAAAGTATATGGATAGGTTTAAAAACATAAATTGAAAAGCATTATCTGTAAAAGTGTGTGAAGACTAATATAAGAGGAAAATGTGTGAGGAATTTTTTTGGAATAAGTTATTTGTCGAAAATATATAGATTTTTTTTTTTAATAATTGATTAGGTGAGGAAGCTAAACAAACATTTTAATAATGACTTAGCTTTGTAAAAAGTAATGGTGCAAACTTTTTCATTTGTGGGTAATTGCTAATATAAAATATTGGTAATGGGGAACATGTAAGACTAGAGGTTAATCTATGGGTTGGGTGTAGAAGTTCATTCAGATTGAACAAAATTTTCGAATGGAACTATGTATAAGATTAATATCTTGTCCAATGTTTCGGGTGGACCTTCCACCCATCATAAGGGACCAAAGAATATTGAATGATAAACATGCGAGCGTTGGTCAACCTTAAATAGAAAAGAAATCAATTATTTAGTCAATAGGAAAAATAATAATTAAAAAACAAACAAACAAACAAAACAAAACAAAAACGTTAATAGTGAAATACTAAACATATTACAGATTTACACATTGTCTCAAGTTGCATATCCTGGGAACATAAATATTTGGAAACAAGAATCGTTGATAACCATTATTGTGGGTCTAAAAATAATTCATGCAGTTTAGTGGAACCAATATGTAAATGTTTTAATTAGAGGACATGTGAGAACTAGAAAATAAGTGGATTCACTAGTATGGTAAAAAAAAATCCTTCGTTGGGCACATATACTACCAAGTTAAGGTATAAAACAATGTTTTCTAATGAGGTACAAAATGAACAATCCTTGTGGTGGAAACTATTACATAATTTTTTAGCTCAAATGAAGAAAATAACTTTCATGAAGGGATACCTATGGTGGCCTTTTTATGGAATATAGATTGGGTCCACTAAGTTAATTATTATTAAATAGTGCCTACTAGGTAGCTATATTTCAATATACGTAATATGGCCTAGTCATTCGTGTAGAGGCTACTAGTGGTTGAGGTTTGGGTTTGCTCCATAACTATAAATAAGGATTATTCTCTTTAGAAAATGTGTCAAGAATTATCATTGTATTGAAGTGTTTCTCATCCAGATCTTGTCCCTATAGAAGCACATGAACAAGACTTTATCCTTCCATTAAAGGATTATTGTATAGTGTTGCCCTACTTTAAGAGTTTATAATTGAATGAATTAAAGGGAAATTTCTATAATTTCTTGGGTATCTTCTTGTGAATCATCTTCAAATTCATTAAGAATCATAATAGGAAACCTAAAGGATTCTTCTCCATGTTCATGGATAGAATCTCTAGTGAACTTGAGAGTGTAAACTAGTGCATGTCACATGGCATGATTTGAATTGGGCACTTATCAATGCGAAATTAACTGAATTCCCAAGAACATTAGCAAAAGTCAACTAATTTAACTTCTTGGGCTTCTAAATATTATCATGTAACCACTATTAATTATACATAATTTTGGAGTGAGCTAATAAGGGCACAAGATAAACTTTTTCAGCTAGTCTACTTTTTTCAACATGGCAAATCTCTGCCTTAATTCATTCATTTTTTAAAATTTTTAACAATCAAGTTTATTTAAAATGAGCTAGAATATTCAGGAGCAAAGGTTACATGGTTTAAGTCCTATCAATCATCTCAAACTATGACCTCTAATGAAATTCCTAGTAGATCTGGGAGATTTTTTTTATTTTGCAAAAATGGACATCGGTTTGTTTACTCATAAAGTTACTCCCTTATTTTTTAGTGCGACCTTTCCTTACTCATTCTTAAAAATTTGATGAATCATGGCTCTTTTGACAACCTATTAATTGATGATATGTTCTCATTTGTAACAACCCCAAGTTAAGTTTCCATGTAAATAAATCAAACCAAGGTCATGGGACACATATTCTAAGTTGAACGAGGAGAAAAACATTACAATGGGATCCACTTGTGGTTAATTATTTATTTATTGGCTATGGAAATTGGCATTGGCATTGGAAAGATGAAAAAGGCAATAAATGGCAATAATTTACTACATGCTAGCAAGGACATGTGGCAAGGTGCAAAAGAAATAAAAGAAATTGAAAGAAATTTCGTTTCAGCAAGTGGGGAAGATGAAGAGACAAGAAAGGGAGAAAATAGTAAAAGAATATGCATGCAAGGGAAAATGGGGGAAAAGGAAAAGAAAAAATAAATAAATTGGAGAGACATCATTCTAGCATTCTATTTGAGGAAAAAGGAGAGACGGAACACTACAACAAGAGGTAATACTCAGGAACACTTGGACACAAGGAAGAGACAAGTAGGGAACAAACAAGGAAAGAAAGAAACAAAATAGGAGTTCGTGTGGCATCCAAGAGGAAGACTTAGACAAAAATAAACAAGGGGAGAAATTGAGCAGAGAAAGACCAACCAACAAGAGGATTTTTGCAAGTAACAATGTGCATGTTTGATTATCTTGTTGGGCTTTGAATGCATGGTTCATGCATTGGTTTATTGGTCAGTTTTTTTCATTAGCATGGATATTTTCCTGGATTAGCTGTGATGTATAGCCTTGCCTATGCCATTTCCTGGACAACCATGACGTAGTGGGTTCTCTATTGGTTGAGCTTTGTATTGCTAGTAGATTTTGGATCCTCGTTGAGGTGGTCTCAAAAAAATCCCAAGGGTTGAGGGTGGAGATGGTTTTCTCCGTGAAGCATTAAATAGGTGGGTGGAGATAGGAAAATTCCTCTAGGTATGGTGAAGAAATTTTGATGCACCCAAGATTGTATTAGTTTTAGTGATTTCTGGACACACTATTGGGTGAAATCACTATGGTATGAGAGTGGAGGTGGTTTCCTATGGATTTTTTATATGGTTATGCTTTAGTTTATCCCATGTGATCCCACATTCATGCTTGGATTATGGCACGAGGGTGATTGGTTGAAAGAAATATTTGGTTCAGCCCAATCTATGGTCGGGTAGTACGTGGAAGTCCCCGACTTGGTTGGAACTATGCAAATGTTATTATGTGTTATTCTTTATTGATACCAAAGAACACAATTTATGGTTAATGTGTGATTATATGACTCGTTTGCCATGGCTTCATTCTGGTTAAATGTCGATTACATGCATGGTATACTTCTTATTATATGATATTCTCTCGTCATTGATCTTGCTCATGGTTTGACAAGCTATTGAATATTTATATGAATGCATGAGCTAATAAGTGTTTGTTGCAGCTAGCCTGAGAGGACAATAAGCCTTCTTGATGAACGTCTGATGAAACAAATGAAACAATGAACAATTATACATTCATGGCCAACAAATACCATGTTTACCAAGTGTTCGTATAAATGATTTATATTTGTTGGGAAATCTTGGGAAAGATCTAAGCCTAAGAATAAAATATGCAAACTTGTAATTATCATTAACAAAGTTCTAGAATGTTTGGGACAGATCTGGGAAGTTGCCCTGTAGGCTAGCCCTAAAAATTTGGAGCAGGGCTCGTGGTCGCACTCTCAATTTAGGGAATTTTCGACCATAGTTGCACTGAAGGAAGGCCTTCCATGTGGATGGAGCCCTCTGGCTGCATTGGCAGGCCTTCATGCATGCAGTTGGGTTGTAAAGCTAGGTTGAAGAGTGGCCTATGCTCAGGGAAAGTGATCACCAGGGAAAGATTGTTTGATGTCAGTGTAATCATGTGTCCTTGGGTGTTGCATAAGGTTTTGGACAAGTGGACCCCATTTCCATAACTGGATCTTAGATTTTGGGTCATGCATAGTAACTCTCAACTCGTGTTTACCCTAGTGAGATTGTAAAAGTGGGTAAAAGTGGGGTGGGGTGTTACACCATGCTCAAAGTAATGGGTAGTTTTAATGGAATCTTAGTGCAATGTATATTTGGCTTAAGAAAATAATAAGAAAGTTATAAATCCCTTACACAATAGAAAGCTACATGATGTTTACCCTCCTATGTTACATAGCAACATTTGGCATGATATGGCAATGTCATGTTAGTAGGTCCATGTCGTGTTGATCATATGGACAAAATCTACATTAGTTCACGGAGTTTAACAATATATGTAGGAGATAACCACATGGTAATGCACATTACATAACTCTATAATAGGACAATTGCACCTTCATCCCCACCCCAAATATATCTAATCTCACCAAAAATAACATATACATTTTTCAAATTAAGGGAAAATATGTTGGATGGGTACACTTAGTACTTGTGATTACAATGGTTATAGGAAGATAGATAGAATATAATTAGATAATTATTTTTGTAGGTGTGGTGGCATCTTCACGACCAAAGTTAGTTTGAAATGGACCTCAAATTGTCATATTATATGATTAATAAGAGCAGTATAACTCTTATTGAGGAAATATAACCAGTCTTAGAATGCATCTAACCTAGATAAAAATGTTGTCAAATGCTTATTCAACCTTGGATACAATTATGATCTCTAATGATACTCTACTTAGAAATTCCAACGAATTTTCAAGGATTTTACCCAAGCTTCCCTTGAAGCCTAGTGTTGCCAAAAACATTAATTTCTACAGGAACAAAACCCTTGTTCCAACACTAACATTCAAAATATATTTTCATGACTATAATACAATCCAATAAAACTATAAACATGCTTACTACTAGGCACTACCAATAGCCAAGTCATGAGCAACACTACTATGTTATTCAAGCAAAATAGCAATATATTAAAACACCTAGTAAATTTCACACTTTACTATTAGATCCATTGATTAGAATATTAAAGGCAGTATCATTATTCCCTTTACCAGGAAGGACAATCAACAGTCTCAAACAACCAAGTATCCATGAAATCCTTAGCATGTCAAATAATAGAAAGCATACACACACAATAATAGCTTAACTGTGCACACCAAGCATCCTAACGAAGTCATGTAAGTCACTCTGTAACTCAAGAAAATATCAGCAATCCCCTCAAACCATAAGAAAAATCACATATACATCTCATTAAATACAACTAGGAATAACATAATTCCTCCTTAAACAATGGTGATACAACCATTGTTATGACCCTTAACAACATCATCCATTATGCGTAGTTCAACACGCACACGCACACATACATAAGTAAATACACTTATATGTATAGTTGGAATGACTAGAAATTGAGCGAGGGACTTCGACTTTCCACCCAACCATAGGCCAACTACGCTGCAATATTTCTTGTAGTTGACCACCTTCGAGTTGGATTCAAATTCTAAGGAGTTAAGTGCTCAAGGGAATTTACACCAATGCCAATCACTCATATCATACAAGAATCCAGAGATCACCCTGTCTCTACCTACTTAATACATGATTGTATCCCACAATGTCTCCACCTACTCAAACAAGGATCCAGAGCACATTATATTTCCATCTGCTAACCCTACAAGTATATAAAACACTAAAATTTCACCTACTTTGCTAATAAGAATCTAGAGTACACCATGTTTCCCCCTGCTCAACCCTACAAGTCTCTAGAATACACAATGTCTCCACTCTTTTATAGTCTTCTCTACACTCATGCGCTCCTTAATGTACTCCTGCTCATATGCTAATGCTACTCTTGAGCGTCCCTTTTCCTGGAGTTCTCTCACAATCAAATCATATCACTCCCATGACACTCAACTTACCGTTGAATGCCAAATCATGTCTAAATGGATCCTCTTTGCATCCACCACTCTACATCATTTATTTCTTGTCAACCTCTTTTCTTCGACTGACCCGTTTCTCCCTCTTATGCATTGACCACCCAGCACACCCCTCAAGTAGAGGTAGTATGGGGCTTGTTCTCCACTCAGGAAACCCATGCTCCACCTCCCTACCTGTTGTGCAAGCCACTAAACCCAATCAAAAACTGGCGGCGTATTAAATGAACAACTTGAGTCAAGCACTTACCTAAAAAAATCCTCCTCCTCAAACTATGAATCTATGTCCACTCCTTTCAACCAATCAATGTTTACATTTCCACATCATTTACATGAATTACAATTCATAAAAATATTTACAAGAGGGATATAAAAAGGGGTTGTCACAGACCCACCCCTTAGAGGAACATTGTCCTTAGTGTTCTATATCCTAACACACATTCAATAATGTTTTATTTCTGAACACAAAATTTAACAGTGTTCTTTATATACATAGTTCTTTTTTCATTCATTTCATAGTAAACAAAAATGGGTAAGATATCTTCATTTAGTCATCCATTTCCCAAGTGGCCTCATTTGGTCCAAAGTGCTTACACTACACCTTAACCTGCTCGATTACTCTATTCTGCAGTGAAATTTTCCTCTAATCCATAATGCATTGTACTTCTGTTGGAATTCTCCCCCATATTCCACCTATATCACAAACCAAACAACAACATAACTAGAATAATGTACATACTTTTTAAGAAAACAAATATGGAAAACATCAGGTGCTTCCACTGTGAGTCGCAAAGCCAATCTATATGCTACTAACCCCACCCTTTCTAAGATCTGAAATTTTCCACAAAACCTTAGGTCGAACTTGGCACAAGACCAATCTTCAGTGAACTTTTCCTTGGCCTAGTGCAGAGGTAAACATGTTCCCCCATTTGGAATTCCTTGTGCATTATCCATTGATCAACATAACTCTTCTTTCTGTCTTAGTCTATTTTCAATTTCTACTTGATAGCAATTCCTTTATGTTCTATTTCCTTCAAAATATCAGGTCCAATATGCACCATGTTCATAGGATCATTCCAGTTGATAGGTGTATTACATTGCCTACCATGAAGAGACCCATTTTCAATGATTTCTAGTACCCATTGTTGTGAGAAAATTCCACCAAAGGTAGAAAATCTTCCCACCTCTTAGGTTGATGCATGACATACATTCTAAGCATGTCTTCTAACACCTTGCTTATTCTTTTAGCCTGTCCATCCATTTAAGCATATGATATGTTGTACTGAATGCTAATTTTGTCCCAAAACCAACAAATAATGTTTTCCAAAACTTAGAGGTGACCTTTACATCTATATATGAGATAATCTTCTTGGGTAAACCATGTAATCTAAAAATTTCTTGCATGAAAATTTGAGCAATATAAATTGTCTTGTGTGTAGAATTAATAGCTATAAAATGAGCTACCTTACTCAGCTTGTCCACCACCACCATTATGGCACCATGTTGTCTAAATGTCCTTGGTAGTATTGTGATAAAGTCCATAGAAATGACTTCCCACTTCCACTTAGGAATTTGGATTGGTTATAATAAACACGTTAGATGTCTACACTCCACCTTCATCTTGCTAACACTCTAGGCACTTGGGGATGTATTCAACAACATCATTTTTCATGCCTAGCAAGTAATACATAATTTTCATAGGTGTTATCATTTTCTCATAACTCAAATGACCTAAATAAGGTCTTTTGTGGAACTCGTCAAAGATAAGATTCTTCTGTTCACGCATGCAAGGTATATACCACCTACCTTTGAATCTTAATAGTCCATCTTATGTGAGAGAGTAATTATTACTCATTATTCCCTCTAGAAATCATTGCAAGTGCTTTTTACTTATTGTTAATTTTCATCCTAATGCATTGCCTCTTTGATGTTTTCCTTAATTTCAACCTCACAGGTAGTGATGGTGGCTACATGAGCTACTTGGAGCCTTCTGCTAAGTGTATTTTTTATTTTGTTTTCCTTTCCTTTGATATATTTTATTTCGAAATCAAGTTCACTAATCAAGGCTAGCCACCTTGCTTGTCTTGTATTAAACTTGGATTGGTCAAATAAATACCTCAACCCTATATGATCTGACATTAAAAATAATTTCCTTCCCAGCAAATAATGCCTCCACATTTTCAATGCACACACTATCTCTACTAGTTGACATAATTTTGCTCATGCTCATTCAACTTCCTTAATTCATAACATACCACCTGTCCTTCTTGCATTGGGACTCCACCAAGCCCTTCCTTACATGCATCCATTCACACCACAAAATACTTTTCTGGGTTTGTTATTCTCAATATTGGTGCATGTGTGAGCATATGTTTTAACTTCTCAAAGTTGGCTACACATTCTGCTGTTGATTGGAATTTAATACCTTTTCTTTGCAATGTTGAGATTGGATGTCCAATTTTGGAGAAATTCCAAATGAACCTTTTGTGATACCCAACTAATCCCATAAAGGATTTGATTTCTCTCACATTCTAAGGATTAGGCCACTCCATGATTCCTTTGATATTCTCTATATCCAATGCTACTCCTTCTTTGGATACAATGTGTCCCAAGTACTAAACTAGTGATTGGAAGAAGTCACACTTGTTGAACTTGGCATAAATCTTGTGCTCTCCCAGTAGTTACAACATTGTTATAAAATGTTATTCATATTCCTCCTTGGTTTTATAATGTAACGAACAAGGTTTGTATACTAAGAGGAATGCTCTGATATCACTATAACGAACAAAGCTCATATACGTAGTGGAGTAATCTTCAGAATATTTCGAAGACAAAGATATCCATTATAGGACAAGTAATTGTATATTGAATAGTATAAAAGAATTGATGAGATGATTACAATGAGGGTGAGGGTCTGCTTATATACCTAGGAAAGTACCTCTTCATCAATAGTTATGTCCTTAGGGACATACCTTTTCATTAACTAGTTACTAATTAATCATTATTTATTATTATTTATTATTATTATTATACATTATTTGTATTATTTTATATATTTTGTATTCATAACATTGCCTTCCTCTGCAAAAAGATTTGTCCTCAAATCTTACTAATAAAAGGGCTTGATCTATTTTCCCATTTTGAATATCTTCTCATCTCTGAACTTTCATCTTCATTGATACAAGATGATATGATGCTCTGAGTGATAAACAAAATTGTCAGATTGAGAATGGATCAGACCATCCTAGATTAACCTTCTGTGGAATATTCTGATCACTAGAATTTTGTAATGAATTGTTATCATAAGACTAGATCCTGCAAACTTTAGTATTCCTTAGAACATAAATAGGGTGCTTTTGTTCTGAATGGTTCAAATATGTAGTCCGACTTAGTTGTATGCTCTTGTGATTCAAATGTCGATAAGGAGCTCTTGAAATTTGATCTTTCCCTAATCTATTTGTGGTGATTTTCTGATTTACTTCAGGTACTATTGTTGTTGAGTTGGTTACTCAATCATCAGTTGGAATTTCCATTGTTTGAACTGAAATATCTGAATTGGTTTTAACTTCTATAGGTTTCTATTTTTCTTGAATTGTGATATTGACTGGGTTAGAGTTCGTATCTTCTTCTTAAACTTGGACTAAAGACTTCGACACTTCTTTCGTGATAAATTCTTCTAATTTTGTGTTTAATGGTTTCTTATCATTTATAAGTTTCTTGATTTGAGAGAGTAGACTCTGATTATGATTTTTGAGACGTAAGAGTTCCCCATTTTCTGAGTCAACTTTATTTTGGCATTCAAGCTTCTCATCTTTTAAACACTTGATTTGTTCTAATAATTTTTTGTTAAAGTCCTTTAAGCGTAAATTTTCCTCTACTTTCTATGATAGACTTTGGTTGAATTTCTTGTCAAAACTTTATTTTTCCTATTCTAACTTGGCTTCTTAGTTTTACGCTTTTTGATTTGTGCAAGTAGTTTTTGGATATGATTTTTTAAATGAGAATTTTCTTCGTTTTTATTGGATATGGCCTCCTCAAGTTCTTTTTGCTTCTCCAATATTGAGTTTTGATTCATTTGAGGTATCAATTTTGCATCATCTTTAAAGTCTTCTGATGAGGACATTATCGATTTTGACTTCATTTTCATGTCTTGAAATGTGATCATCTTTCCCTTTAAAAATAAAATAAAATAAAAGAATCTATTTTTAACATGAACGCACCCAATTCTCTAAACCAAGGTTGACCACAAAGTATGTCAACCTCTATGTCATACATTTTTACAACACGAAATTGAGATATGTATTCATATGACCTACTGTTATTTGTAAATCATTAATTTCGTATTTTTTTCCAAAAAAATATGTTGTTTCACCTACATTGGCATATGAAATTAACAATCTATTCACCAGATTAATATTTATGTACTTTTCGTCATTGCTTGTACTAATAGTGATATTAACTTCTTTTTTTCCCTTGGATAACCCTCTTAATGTAATTAAATTGTGATATGTGATTAAAATACCCTTATACGAAAATCTCCCTTCCTTCATTTTTGAATTAGATTACATGTTGTTATTTTTTTCATATAGAGATACGCTTAGGGATTTAAAGATAACCCCTTTAATTATAACTACTTTAAATAGTTCGTTAGTATACCACTTAGGTATCTTCAATATTATTTTATTATAATACTTTTTTTTTAAACACTTTTTTTTAATAAACATTTTTTTAATCCTTTTATTAATTTATATTTTGTATAATTATAGTTGCAATTAAATACTATTTTTTTTAAATCAAACTTCCTTTTATTATGTAACTCTTTTAAATATCATCTCCAATTCATAGAATAATGTGTTTTACTAGCGATGACAATTAAATAATTGTCTAGACGACTTAATGGAACCACACTAGGCTTGGAGTGAAATCCATGGATTAATTAAACACTCCTAGTATTAGTATCTTTTAGGAGGAATCATGCCAATAACTAGGAGCAATGTCAACCTATCTGGAAATTGTATTACATTCTTTTGGCATAAAAATTTAACTCGTGGAGTCAAGCAGAGAATGCAACGGTGAATTATAACAAAGAAAGGGTATTGAAAGCGTATGCAGAGGACGAAATGGGCACATATAGTCAATGGGGTATTGGTGGCGACATTGACATGGGAAAAGTGGATAGTGGTAGTAACGTGGAAAAGATCATCATAGTGGGGTGCTAGGGAAGTCAAACAACATTAGGCGGTTGAGCAGCAACGGGAACGACTTCTAGTCGACAACTATAGGAGCCAGTGAAGGAATTGCAGTAGATGTAGTGCGGCTGACACAAGTAAGAACTCATGGTAGCATGGAAGGGGTTGGAGGTTGCTGTGAATGTTTGGGTGTCGAGGCTGCAGTGGTTGTTGGTTTATAGCCACAAGTGGTGACACTACGAAGGCAACAGGAATTTATGCGGGGGGAGGCTTCATGCGACGACCAACAGGCTGTCGAACGATGGCATAGGCGGGCTGTGTGCCGCGATGGCTCTCAACGGAACTTTCAATATATTTATTTTTTTGAAATTTTATTATAATTTTGCTTTCCCGTGTGTGTGTGTCATATATATATATATATATATATATATATATATATATATATATATATATATATATATATATTAATATATATATAATATATTCTTTTTTGTATAAAAAATTTTACACGAACTTGCCTAAGTATGGGCTGAGAATGTTGTTCATTAAGCACATAAATGTTGTTGGAGTATTGGTGAGACCAAATGGCACCACCACAAATTCATAGTGCCCATACCTAGTTCTACATGTCATCTTGTGAATATCCTCATCTCTAATTCGCACCTGATGGTACCTAGACCTCAAGTCTATCTCTGAAAATATATTAGCTCCTTTCAGTTGGTCAAATAAGTCATCAATTCTTGGCAGGGGATATATGTTATTTATTTTGGCCTTGTTTAATTGTCTGTAGTTGATGCATAATCTTAATGTGTCGTATTTTTTCTTTACGAATAACAATGGAGCTCCCTAGGGAAATATGTTGGGTTTGATATATACTATGTCTAACATCTCCTTTAGCTGCAATTTTAGTTCCACCAACTTTGGTGTGGTCATGCCATAGAGATTGTAACACCCTCCTCCCACATCTACCCAAGTAATCGGCCAACCGGGGTAAACATGTGATGAAGAGTTACTATGATATGATTCAACTCCCTATGTAATAGTTAAGGAAGTGAAATTGATGGAATACACACAACCTGACCTTCTACACTTGCAACAGAACCCCCAGGAGCCATCCAACCCATCCATGTGACCAACCCCTTAGACAAACTAGCATTTTGTTTCCTTAAAGCCTCATTCGCTCCCTTGACATGGGAATGAATGCGACTGGGACCCTCCAGTCATTCCCACAAGGCATGTGTTCGACTGGGGACTTTTCTAGGTAGTTTTGTGCCAACAACTCTGGATTTGTGCCACTTTTTCAGGGCCAAGACTCAAGCCACTTCCCTGAACTCCATGAAACTTATAGAAATGAAAAATAAAATTGAAGAAATGATACATAAGCAAATACTTGAATAAGGACTTGACTGGACCCCTACTAGCCATGACAATCATTTCGTCAAACATGTCAGAAATATGCATTCTACAAGTTTAAACAACAAATTTGAGCATAGTGGTAGCATAATTATCTGAGAATCACTAAGAAGCATTGATGCATCATCACAATAACTGCATTACCATCTATTAAGCCATATATTCACTGTACATTCAGTGATTAACCAAAATATGATGAGAGCCATACATTATTGTTGTCATAAAACTCATTCATATCCAACATATAACCAATAGAAATATCAAGGATATAACAACCATATAAGCCACATACAAACAAGTATATTTACCCATAAAATACTAAGGAGAAATAGAGCTCTTATTGATGAATGCAAATGCCAACCATGTTTAGGACTTCAACGTTCCACCCAACCATAGATTGGCCAAACCAAGTCTCTCTTCAGCCAATCACCCTCGTGCCATATTCCAAGCATGAATGTGGGTTCTCATAGAACAAATAGATCAAAATAAAACCAGGGCTTCGAGAGGCCAAAACACCTCAACCTCAACTAATGATTCCACCTCATGGCAAGACATCACTAACCATCACTAGATTGGTATCTACCCAAGTTGTCAAGGGCTTTAGAGCATTTGTTCCAACCATGGATCCAGGACTGGTAACTCAACCCACAACTGTTGTCGAGCTCCAGAGAATTTGTCCAACCAAGGCTCCAAGACTAGTAACGCAACCCACCAAGGGCTCAAAAACATTTGTCCAACCAAGGGTCCAGGACTAATAATGCAACCCAAGCAGTTACAGGGCTCCAGAGTGTTTGTCCAACCAAGGCTCTAGGAACAAAAAACTCAACCCACGACCAAAAGAATATGAGAACCAACTAAAAAATAAGGGGAAAGACTCCCACAACACCATGGTTATCCAGGAAATGGCAAGGCTAGGAAAAATCACTGTCAATCTAGACAATCCTCTATGCCAATGACATACCATGACCAAGAAACCGCATGCATATGTCATACATGCCAAAACTAGTAAGGAAATCATACACGCAACTTGGTAATTGCAAGAAAAACCCACTGTAGTTGTTGATCCCGATGTTCTCCTTTGCTTTATTGCTTTTCCTTTGCCTTCTTGCTCCAAATCCCAAGTATGCCACACTCCTCCAAGAGTGCTCCAAGAAAACTCTAGGCGTCCAAGAGTATGAGAGAGAGAGAGAACAGAATGAGAGCTCCAAAATTGAATTGATTAAAAGCCATGAACTGATCCTCAAAAGGATTTTTATTAATGAGGCCTCCATTTTCTTCATTTTCCATTGTTTTCCTTCATTTTCCTCCTCACATGCAACATATGACCTTTCACCTTTCTGTTATTGTAATTTCCATTATTTTCATAAATAAATGTTAATAAAGGCCACTTTGCCTTTCCAAAGCCTTATCCATTTCCTTTGCCAATTTCCATAGCCATAATAAACCAAATGAACACCCACACTAGGATGTTTTGCCCAACATTCATCTTGGAATACATGTCCCATGACCATGGTTATTATTTTTCCTTTATTAACTTTTATTATATGGATTTTTAACCAGGGATGTTACACAATGCTCTTGACATCAATGTTTATTGTGGAAATAATTCAATTGAGAAATCAATTTCTATTCTTATTGATAGTCTTGGGATTTCCTCGGGAAACACATCACTGAACTTTTTTAAGATGGGGCTCTCTTCCATTTTGTCTCTATCAATTTGATTCATTGGTTACTTGAACAATGTATAATTCACAACCCTTACAACTACACCTTTTCAATTTTAGTGCTAATATTTTTTGAACCGTCATAGGTTTTCTCTTCCCTTACAACATCTCTCTTTCCCTTTCGTGGTAGAGGCATTCTATCGACTTGTTGTAGTAGTTGATTTTGGTTTTGTGACCTTCTATCTAGTCCATGCCAACCAACATGCCATATGAACCCAATGGAAATAGGTTCAAGTCTACGCACATGGGCATGTTATTTATTACCATTCTAAAAGACCTCACCATGTCTTCAACTCACCTCTTAGTCCCCATTATTAATTAGACTAACCATGAATTTTCATGGGATATCTTCTGCATTGCACACTTCGCTACAACCCTTGGACTAACATAATTGAAATTAGAACTTAGGTCTATCGAAATTGAAATAGGTTGGTTATCTACCATACCTTCCATCTTGACCATTGCTTCTTGGTGATCGATTCATGGTACGCTCTAAGCCACATCCTTCATTTTCTCTACTGCTTGAACATTGTACAATCTCAGGCCATTCTTATGTCGATGAGGACAATCTTTCTCCATGTGGTTTTATCCATAAGTCTAAAACTTTATAGTTTCTCTGAATCCCTTTGCTTCCCCTCCTACAAGCTAAGAGAACCAATCTCTATTGGTAGTAGTGGATCTATGTTGAAACTCATCCCTAATAGGAGTGGTAAACTTCACATTTCTTCCTCTTGGATGATGTCTCACAACTTTCTGCCCTTTTCCTCTAAATTTGGGCTTGCCTTTTGTTTTTTATTCAGTTCGGGACTCATTCCTATGCTTGGACTATTCATAGCAATGCTTCATCTTCTTGATGGTGCTTTCCAATGTTCTAGGCTCTTCAAATTATATTATGTCCATGAAAGCTTGTGTCAACCAACTATGATACTAATGGATTTTTACGTTCTCGTCCTTGAGGTAAGGAACATACCTCAATAGCTCCAAGAATATATTGGTATATTCATCGGCTGTACGCTGCCCCAATTTGTGTTCATGGAACTCCTTAACATTGTGATAATAGAACCTTTCAGATAGGTACTTTTCCCGGAAATATCTCTAAAATCTCCTCCAATATATCTCATTCTCTTTGATATTCTTGACATTCCTCAGGTCTTCCCACCAAATATAAGTTTTTACCTTCAAGTTGAAAATGGCCACTCTCGCCTTCATATTCTCAGAGTAATCATGCACCCTGAAATACTTCTTCATTCATAGCAATCATGTTTTTGCTTCCTTTGCCTTCTTCACCTCTCTACCAAATGTAGGAGGTTTTTCCTTCTTAAATTTTGTTGGCAACAATTCTTTTTCTTTCCTTTTTTTGCTGGAAGTGTCTCTTAGTTGCAACACTAAACAGTTGCTCAAAATTGCTTGTCCTCCTCTCCAAAGTACTTAGTGGAGTTCCACCTCTCATTGTATCCCTGCTTGATTTCCTATGTATTTTATTGGATTTGTTACCTTTTGCACCATCAATCTTCAATTCATGCTTCCAAAGTCCCAATGAGCCTGTCACGCGGAATGAGTCGATCTTGCGGACAAGATAGACCTTCCTAGAATCTAAAGAAGACCTAATGACAAGCAAACCAACCAGACACTATCTTTCTCTAAATGTGCTTTTATAAATAATGGCAAACAAGTGTGTTTAAGGCCTACCTTATGTCCAACGCAAGTTTGGGGATGCCTTCGCTCCTTTGATCCAAATGAGTTCCTTTGTCGCGAACCTGCAAACACAAACAAGGCAAACGATTAAATAGCACCTGAATAACCAATATTATAAAACATATTTAACATGAAAGTCAAGGAGTCCATGAAACAAATAACATGAGATACTTGTTGAGAAAAATGAGCTTGATTGTATTAATTCAAAAGGAGAAGAACCTTACAACTTTTGCCTTGACGCTGTAAAAGCTCCTCCCAGGGTCCAACAAGAAGTCTCCTCTACTTTGACAAGCTTCACTCACTCCCCAATGAAGCCAAAAAGGTATGTGATCTCTCCTCTTAAGCTCAAATAGGAAGTCTTGATTTCACCAGCATTTACCCTAAAAAATGTTCAGCTTCTAACCTCCCTAGCTACTAACCCAATGCCTCAATTTATAGTGCAATGGAGGGAAGTTACTAGGTCCTCCTTCAAAGGGATAGAATCCTCCTTCAAAGGGATAGCTCCTCATAACAAGGGATTAGATCCTTCTCTTTTGGGATGCATGAACCACCTTGGAGCGAACAATCCACGTCAAAATCCTTCTAGAAACATCTAGAATTAACCCAAAAGTGAGTTTTTTAGGATAAACTTGCGCCTTTTTGAATTTTAAAGGGGTGCACACCCACCCCTTTATAGACAGAGCGTGCAAGTACACAGGTAATATGAACAAAGAGTGCAGGCCCGCAGGTAAAAGTAAGAGAAAGTGCGGAACCAGAGTAATATTGATTTTCAATGTCTTTCTCTCATTTGCAAAGCTTGACATGAAGAGCTAAGGTCTAAGACTTGCTTAGGAGGCTAGTATAAGTGATGATAGACCGATACTGACTGCAAATAATCATGGTGACGATATTTTTATGTAACAAATCTACTTGATTGGAAGACGAAAGAGGACAATGGAAGCAAGATTTAAAAAAGTATACAAGACCAATCAACAACTACAAGAGGACCCAAGTGCATTAGGACCCAAGTGCATTAGATATATTTGTGTGGAAAAATGATCTATTGTAATATCGAGATCACCTATATTTATGTAAGAGTTCTCAACTCAAACAAAGGTACACTTTTCATATAGGAGATTCAAGGTTCTTGAAAACTTACTACAAGATCAAGAATGATTTTTTGGGAAGGTCTTAAAGTGATGTTCAAAAGTTTGTGCTTAATTTTTTGGTTTTACAACATAATAAGAGAGATACAATCAAATCACCAAGTCTCCTATAACCATTATCCACACTAAATTTCTAGGAAGAAGTTTCAATGGATTTTATTTCATGTTTACCAAATTTGAAGGAAATAATGTTATCATGGTAGTAGTGGAAGAACTAACAAAGTATTTCTATTTCTACTATCTTTCACATCTTTTTAAAGCAAATACCTGTGGGATTAATGAAAATAGTTCAAAAACTACCTGGAATCCTTGAGACTATATTGTAAGTGATGGGGATTCATTTTTCATTGGAAACTTTTGGTCCAAAATATTTTCTTGTTTGGGTGTTCAATTGGCTCAACTCATTGTATCATCCTTAATCCAATGGGAAAACTAAGGTTGTGAATAAGTGTTTAGAATGTTATCTTCATTTCTTTGCATCTGATAAATAAACACAATGGGTCAAGTGGTTTCCTTTGGCAGAATGGTAGTACAACACATCCTTACAAACTTCATAAAAATGTCTTCATTTATTTAACTTTATGGATATCATCCTTCATCCATCACATCACCCTAGAAAGGGACTCTAAAGGTTCTATAAGTGCATGACCAAATAGGGCACCAACAAGAGGTTCTCAAAATATTGAAGGACAACTTAGTTATAGCACAAAATAGGATGAAACAACAAATATATCAATATTGCAATGAAAGAGAATTTGAAGTAGGGGATTGGGTATTTTTGATGCTACAACCATATAAACAAATGTCCCTCAAGCAACAAAAGAAGGACAATAAATTAACATCTAGGTGTCATGTCCCCTATAAGGTGTTGCAGAGGATGAGAAGTATTGCTTACAAATTGGACTTTACTCCATATTCACATGTATATATTATCTTCAATGTTTCTATGTTTCCACAATTGCAATTACTGAATATTTATCTCCTAACAAATTGTAGTTTTTTTTTTCTTTTGTTAATTATTAATCGAAAATAACTATAAATTCACTGATTGCAATCTCCAAAGCAAAAATGTTGCTAAATATAAAAATTGGAACTTAGAAATATGCACACACACAATAAAAATTGATATCGTTGTTTTTGGACAAATGTCCCTCGAAAAATTGTGAAGGGAAAACTAGTGTAGTAGATGATAGTTATATTATTATAAATTCTTCAACAATTCAAGAGTACAATGATATGATTACCTCTCACTGACAAAGATCCATTTAATACTGCAAAAATAAACTGGAGATAAATTGTCTCCCTCTACAATCAACTTACCCTCCTACTAGCCACTTGCACTCCCTTTTTGGAGCTCACACTTCCTCCTGGAATGCGCAAATCTGGCTGAGAAAAATTCATACAACCGCATAATCACCTTCTAGAAAGTTTTCTTGCCTCCTTCTGCATTTGAAACACATTTGCTTTGCCTATGGGATACTGATATGGAAACTAGCAACTGAAACATTGATTCTCCAGCAACTCGCACTGGGAAATTTGGCTACTCGCACTAGTTGTAGCAGCCTCCTTTATAGATGAATTTGGCCTCCTCTTCCTGTCTCCTAGACATTAGAAAAAAATTAGGAAAATTCCTCCAAACTCTTGCTCTCAAATCTTTGTTTATCCCTCTATCTCTGATGCTTCCCTAGCTTCAATTGCGCCCTTGTTGAATACCTGCAATTGGGTAGCCAAACTGCTCACCAAATACTCTATGCACTCCCCAATCCCCTAGACCCACTCTTATAGTCTCTTGTTGGAGTCTCAACTGCGATTATTACATCTCAATTAATGCTAAAATCAATTTGAATTCATCAATAGAAGCCTCCAGAGAAAAATTTAACTTCCCTAATTATGGCTAATTAATTTAATTGAGGCATCTCCAAGTCTTTTCTTGTGAAACATTTTATGGGTTTTGGAGATCTTGTGTTCCTTAGCCTTTTCTGGGTTTTGGAGATCTTGTGTTCCTTAGCCTCTTAGACATCATAGAGACTAAAACATATGTCCATTGCTACCGTAATCTAACAACTTCTTGCTTAAAAAGGGTAATTGGTAACAAGATCACAATCCCAACTATTTTAGCAGAGATGAAGGAAAAAAATCATACTTGAACCAAAAAATATCCTTGAAACAAGGATTAAGTAGCTATAAAATTAAACAATTATTGAGCACCTCATCAAATGGAAGAACCTACCAGTAGAAGATGTGATATGGGAAAATCTTTTATTCATGCATAAAAAGCAAAAGTTATTCATGTGTTGATTGTTTGATGGGAGTGACATGTTGAGTTGTAAGGAAAATCCCCATGCTAAGCATAAAACCTCTTATTAAGCTTGTTATAGCCCTTTTTGCCACCTTATGTCAACAAGAGTAACCTAGTGTCAACCCCATAAAGTAGTTGTTCTAAATTTGTTTCTCTTTCCCCTTGTTTGCAACCTTCTAGTAGCCTGTTTCTTCCACAGACCTATCATCTTATCACCCATCACTCCATTACAATTATATAGTTCATCACTTGCTTAAATGCCAAAGTGAATTATTGGGTGCTAAAACTTGAATCTTATGATTTATATCTACCTTGACATAATATTTAAGGTACAATTTTCACTAAGCAATGAAGCTTTGAGACCTTGGATGGGTCATTAAAATTGTAATTCTTCTTTTGAAATATATAATATTTGTTTTCCTTTACAAATGATAAGCGATGTAAAAATTTGACTTTTATTTCAAGGTGTTTTTGAATTACCTTTTTAAAACAAGTTTAAACTGTTTGAAAGAGCTAGGAAGGATTCAATTTTGATCATTAATCTCGATTAGTCTCATCAGACTTGATATTAGTTTTAAAATCACTTTATGTTTTGGATAAAGGATTGCATCTTTACATATGATACCCTTGCCAATGAATTTGGAAAACACCTTACACAAAAAATTAGTATGAAATTATGCCTTTCAAAAAATACATTGATCCATTTGCATAACGAACAATTTGATGAATGTATGGTTACTTGAAACAAGTGCATTCTTTAGCCTTGGTGGGTTTGAAAGGGATTCTTTAGTGAAAGGAACTTAACACAGTGAATGCAATGAGGGGGTTGTTAATTCCTTTGGTGCTCAACATGGAGTTGATAACATTTATATACACTATTACTTAGTGTATAACAACAACACCACTCCTAAAACCATATATGAAGTTCCTTTTCTTTACCCTTTTCATTTCATAAAGATAAGCAAGATCTACTTACAGAATTGTTAGCGAAATTGAATGAAAACAAAAAAATAAATGTCCAACATTTAAATCTGAAAGCAGGAAAACCAAACACATAACCTTTTATGCATAAAACTTACTTTTACTATGGACATTTTATGTGGTGAAAAGTTTGTATTTTGGGCTAAGATAAATTTATTCTTATAAACAAACCATACAAAACTAGCCAAAGAAAAGGTAAAACAAATACAATGCAATACTGCATGATTACTTTACTATCATACATATAAGACATATCTACAGAGCATGTAATACAAAGATCGTTGATTCACAATGTCAATAGAACTGTTATAAGGGACATTTTTATTGGTCCCATCAAATCCCAGCATCAACTAACAGATTGAAACGGAAAATGTGTTATATATACATTCTGTTGTTATTTATGGCACAAGGAAACTTCCCTTCCAGCCCTTAACCATGCTTAGGTGCTATGGCTACATAGAATTTTCATATTATGCATAACATTATTGCCAGCAAAAACTACCATTGACCATCATCTCTGAAAAGAATATATTAAGATATCCATATAAGGTGTTGGTAAAAGAGTTGTACAATATTAATCAATTGTTTCAGTAAGAGATGTAAACTCTTAGAGAGACAAAGCAATGAGTGGTTGTGAAAAACGGGGTTTCGAGTTAAAAAATAGCCCCATACAGTGAATCATGCTACCCTGAGCAGCTCTCCTTTCATGATATCTACAAACTAACCATAGCATGGAAGAAAAATAAATGTTAACCTTGTTCTTAGATCTGAAGGACCTAACAGCTAACTAGCTCAATAAAGCCAAAATGTCGACTAGCAATGCTCTTCTTATCAACCTCAGAATCAGAAATACTAGTAGAAGGGTCGGAGGTCGATGACAATGAAGATGGTGTAACTGCACCTTTGCTTGTGTCAGCCTGCAAAACAACGACATTGTCGCTAATGTCTTCTGTAATAACATGAAGCTTTCCCAAGAATCCAGCTAGTAGGTAAGGTGACTCTGAATCTGTGTAATCTACGTTAGGTACTTTCTTCAAAATGACTTTCCATGTATCTTCCCGGGGATCATATATTTTAATCTTACCACTGTCTAATGAACTAGAAGGATCCAATGCATACAAGTCACCATCCACCAAAACACTTAATTTTGTCCCTGCCTGCCTTGCAGGGCAACCATCTCCCATACCATTTGGCATCTCCAGCCAAGAGTCAGTAGCAGGATCAGAGGCTTCACCACCAACATCTACAAAGAAAGGCCACGATGGCCACGAATATAAGCTATGTGGTACACATAATTTTCCTCTAAATGTTGTCATTCCAGTAGTAATTGGTTTTAGCATATCTGCCAAAAACGTTGTGGGCAGAACTTGAGCTCGTGCAAATGGCATGTTTGGAATTTGGGTCCAGGTATTTGTAACAGGATCATAAACCTCTGTCGACTAAAGTGGAGTCAATACACCTCTGCCCCTATTCACTCCACCTACCACATAAATCTTGTTGTTCAGTAAAGCTGTTTTACAATAAGCACTTGCAGTGGTCATAGGTGCGACTTCTGTCCATGCATTTATTCAAGGATCATAACGCCAGACAGATTTGAGAGCAGATGCTTTAGCGAACCCTCCCAAAACATAGAGGCATCCATTAATGGCCCCTACGACACAACCACAAAAAGTTGTTCTATCTAGAGAATATTTCCGTCCAAACCAGCCCCTCACAAAACCTGTTAGCCTATAACCCGATTCTCCCATTGCATTCCATAAACTCCATCTCATAGCTTGATTGAATTCCTCCTCATATCAGAGACGTAATTCAACCGTAAACGAAGCACACCCAAAAACCCTAATCTTTTAAAGCCAGCGAGAAACTTGAAATTTCAATTTCTTATTAAGTAGGTAATTTCTCCCCTGCCCATACCTCCAGAATTCTTCAATTTCAGCCCAAATTTTCCCAAAAACAACAAAAACCCCAACGCTTAAACAAGAAACCAGTCCAAAACACAATTCCAACAGAAATTTAAAGCCCCCATTAATTTTACCTGTTGATCTTTAAATTTTGAAGGTAAACTCATGGAAATACAACTCACCTGATGGAATTTGGGTCTGAAACTATTGAAATTCAACGGCCATAACGCTCCACCTTCACCTCGATCTCTGACATGTTTCTCTGGATCAAACCCTCTCCGAAGTTAATAATTTCCTATTATGTATGGGACAGATCCTCCCCATTTTGTCGAAACAATGATGGCACAAACTTTAGATTGGGTTTCCAGCAAACAGCTTCAATCAAAATTCCTGCAGGTGAGGTGCGCCTAGTCGAGGAGGAAGGTGAGTGAGTTGTAGGGGCTGCCTCAAGTTGGATGGGGAGCAGCCCACAGTTTCCAAATTCGAATTGGGAATTGAATTAACTCTCCGTGGAGATTCTGTCAGGAAGTTAATGCAAAGCGGTGGACGAAGGGTGGCGGAGCTAGGGGAAGGTGGCGGAGGGCGGAGAGAGCCGGAGGTTTTTCCGGGCAGTGACGGAAACCGGACCATTCCTCCGCCTAGGTAGACTACTCCAATTTGTAAATCCCCATGATATCCGTCGATCTGGTGACAAGCCCAAGGATGGAGGCTGCGATGATCAAACCTGTGCGTGCCACGTACAGGGCAGAGCAATCAGAATTACACCAAGCGTTCAAACTCAGTGTTTAATTAATAACAAATGCCAGATGTCAATCCAAGTGATTCACTGACATGGAACACGATCATACTCTGGTAATACCAAATATTATTAAAAAAAAAAAAAAAACATATGATAGAGACATTACACTAACATACTGGGCCAGCAATTCGACTGATCCAACCATGGTGGAGGAAGAGATTTAGTGAATCTCAAATCCTTTCTCAGCGTGAGACCAGTCATTCTTCTGCGCTTGGCAGCATAGAATATTAAAATTGCTGAACGTCTGCATCAGGAAGGTAAGTTGACTTTAAACCCTTATCGTCAACTTCACCTCGTTTTTGGTTCTTCGAGACATTAGCGTGGACACAAAACAACGGAAACTCTTATTTTCAACCCCATAGAAAAGTAAAT
Source organism: Pinus taeda (assembly GCA_000404065.3). NCBI lineage: Eukaryota > Viridiplantae > Streptophyta > Pinopsida > Pinales > Pinaceae > Pinus > Pinus taeda. The sequence continues at coordinate 217,251 of APFE030562827.1, forward strand.
GTTGCCTGACATGCGAGGCAAATAGCTTTAGCTCTCTGAGTGACAGCACGCGAATCGAGATAGCAACGTGGAGAGAGAGGGCTAAAGCTATTTGCCTCGCATGTCAGGGAGCATTTACTTTTCTATGGGGTTGGAAATAGGATTCACCCAAAAGAACACGCTATCCGCAAATAAATTTTATTCGTTGCATATACAAAAAAAAAAAATTAGTAAGTCAAAGTACATCATGCACATGAAAGATTGAAACCCGAGCTCTGCTCTCATCTAATAAATGAACTTAACTACGTTTTAAATTCATCCTAATAAATGAACTAACCTCGTTTTGATTTTTTTGGAATATTCAAATTATAAGTATAGGTCCTAAGTTAATTGTTTAATCTCTATATTGAGGAATATAGCCAAGTTAAATTAATTGTTTGATTATTTACTATTTCTGAAATTCCAAAATATTATTTCACACAATATTTCCTAAATATATAATTAAATGGCCAACGCAAATCTGCAATCTAGACCCACTCCAAAACACAACACGGTCCATGAGATCTGGTCTATTTCTCATGAGATATCCAGAGCAGATATCATCCTCCACCCTCCACGTTCACAAGCAACCTAAACAAATTTCACACTCAAACATAACAGTCAAGGAGATTTGCAAACAGTTGAACATTACATGTTAAGATAACAGAGGAAACATTTGAATAGACTAGCTTGTAACGCATTTAGGCATGGAAAGTCATGCTAGAAAGCCAAGCTTGTATTCAATAATAAAGTAGAGAGTATTATGCTGTCAATGTAATCTGGTCTGGACTTATACGCCATGAGGCGTCCAGAGTAGAGTATATTTATTCGCGGGGGGCATGATTTGAGTAGAGCATTAACGCCCGACATGACAAATCAACTTCTAATATATATATATATATATATATTTTGACACATGAGCAAAACAAGTGTATAAAATGCTGATCAGCATAAAGCTGGCTATCCTCATAATTATTACCAACGTCTAATTACGATGAAGGAAAGAAAGAAAGAAAGATTGGTTCAGGCATAGGAGCACATTCCAAGTATGCAATTACTGCAGGTGACGCCACAACGCCCACAGTTACTTGGATCGAAGGCAGTGTTGACGCATTTTCCGTTGCAGCAAGCGTATCCGAAGCTACAGGCGTTGCCACACGCCCCGCAGTTGTAGAGGTCTGTCAGTGCGTTCACACAGCTCTGATTGCAACACATTAAGTCGTTGTTGTTCTGGCTCTCGCAGATTCCGTTATTATCGCTGCACTTCACGGCCTTGGATTGAGCTGCAAGAAAACGACTGCTTCCAACCTTGTGATAAGCATTTCCCTCTGCAACCAGCACTGCAAATATCAGCGCTGTAATTGCAATTGCACCAAGATTCGCCATTTTCATTGAAGCAGTTCGGAGGTCCAGAAAATTAATGCACACTGTGATCTGGAGACTGAAAGAGTTGTTGCAATGAACTTCCTCAACTTCAAGAACGTTGAGGCGTTGCAGAAGGATCGTTGAAATTGGTTGCGAGTGGAGTGGGGAATTTATAGGTAGCAGAGGAAAGGCGTGTACGTCCTCGGCCGGTCATTTGCCAGCTAGTCGCTTGAAGTGAAGTCTACGAGAGATTTGTCTCCGCTTCGCCTCTTGGAATCTTTCTATTTTTCTTTTTCGTAATTTAAGGAAACTTCGTAATGGCTGCCGCAGAAGCACGTCTCAGGCGGCTGCGGATCCAATGATAAGATACTATTTCAGTTCTCGCTCATTTTTATTTTCGGGTTTAAGTCCAAACTTGATTAAGTTACGCAGAATTTTGGTGATACTATTTTAGTTTGTATAAAATTATTTCCATCCAATAAATAAATAGATTGATTTAACTTATAAGATTAAAAGAAACAACGATGTGTTTGAAAAGTGTCCCAATAAACGAATCAAACAAAAGCGTATGCCGGGAAGCTAAGAATAAATGAACAACACCGTATGCGTGGGAGCCGGGGAGTTTGAAAATAAGAAATGTTGCCAGGTATGAATGCTTATTAAATGGATTAAAAGCACATGAGAAATATAATATGATGAGTTTATTAATGCTTAATTTAAGAATAGGTTAATATGATATTTCAAAAAATAATTATTTATCACTAAATCAATATTAACTCACACTAAAAAATGAATTGCAAAAGTTTATATATATTTCCATAGATAAAAAAATGAATTCCAAAAGTTTTTTTTTTATTTTTTCATGCTTTTGGAGTTCGTTAGATGATAAGATTTATTGTCATGATTAAGAGAGCCAATATCATGTTTACAAAATCGTTAATTAAAATATATCTTATAAAATAATTTATTTTGAGCCTAAGAAGTTTTGGGACACTCCAAAGTACAAGTTGGTCCTAGAAGCTTCAAGTTGGCCTAAAGAAGGGAATATGATACCTTGGAAAGGCTATATAAAGGAATAGTTCGACCTCGTTTAACATTCACTCATTAACAAGTTTGATCTCTCTTGAAAAGGTCCGATCTAAGGCTAGAAGAGTCAAGGAAGATGGAGCGAAGATCTAGAAGGAAAAAGAATGCAAATAAATCTTGTTTTGGGCTCTATCTCTCTCACACTTACGAAGTTCTACGGTTACTACAACTACAAAGAAGGTCGAAACTACATGTCTGAATTATAGGAGAGCGAACTACAAGATCTAGTTGTTGGAGGAGAGAATACTCTACCTTGATCTCGCTAACATTGGGAGAATCTGTCTTGCTCAAGAAGGGACTCTTGAAGAAGTTGGATCAGGGTTTTTGCAACAGTTGTAAGGGAAAAATTACAACGACAAGTTTCAGGACGATATTGCAGTGTAGAAGTTGTGGTCGAAGTTGCAACTAGAAGTTGGTTCTTTGGAAGTGCTAACTTGGTATTTGAAGGAGGACTTGGTCTAGGTTTTGGGTCTTTGTGGTCTCATTTGAAGCAGATTCTATAAGAAGGGAAGAGTTTATAGGTTTTCCCCTTGGAAGGGTTTTTCCTTGGCTTGGAGCATAATTTCCGTGTCCATTGTTTTTATTATTTTTCTCTTGATATTTGTTTGCTAAAGAAGATGTTATAAAAGAAGCACAAGAAGAATAATAAAGTTCCCAAAAAAGTTTAAGGTTAAGAAAAATTGAATTAATAAGCTTCCATATTACATTTTCCAACATGGTATCAGGGCTAAGGTGAACCAAAAGGTAACTAGAAGGACCATTTTGTGGACACAAGAAGGGTTCGCTAAGGAGAAAACGAGACCTATTGATCTAAAAGAAGGGCCTCATAAAAAAAAAAAACTTAAAGAAGACTACAAGAAGATTGGTGTTCTCTCTTGAACAAAGGATATAGTTGAAGACTCATTGGAATACCCCCCTTGAAGGAAGCATAAAAGTATTTCAATGTCCTCACTTTTGAAAGCCATTATAGAAGTCTCCTTGAAGATATTGAAAGCCTCAAGATAACTTGGAGGCATCATCAGAAAAGGGAGGATTCTTGATCTTCAAGTAAGTATCATATTGTCGCTCTATGTGTGAATCTACAAATCATACCGATTCTTTCTGCAAGGGATTCAACAAGATCATTGGTTTGTCAAATTTCCTAGCATGGAAGAAAAGGATTAACCTGGAACTTACAGAACATGAAGTAATGGAATATGTAACTAGTGAAATTATTGAACCTAGCAAAGATAAGTCTCAACAACTAGAAAAATACAAGAAAGGAGAAGTAAGGGCACAAAGGATCATTTTTGAATCCATCAAGGATCCTCTTATTCCAATTGTTGCAAATTTGAAATCTTCTAAGGCTATGTATGAAAAACTAGTGAATTTGTACTTTGTAAGTACATGAGGATAATATATGTCTTTGAGGAATAAGCTATATAGAACAAAGAAATGAAAGGATGAGGACATGGAATCCTTTCTAATGAAGATATATCAATTAATAGATCACTTACAGGGGCTTGGACAATTAGTTTTTGATTTGGAAATGACCATTTGTGTACAAAATGCATTGTTATCAAAATGGAGCAGCTTTGCAACAAGCGTCTACTTTAAGAAAGACTCAACTCCTTTTTGATGAGTTGTGAGCTCAATTCATCTTGGAAGAAATTAGGGTCAAAGCAAAGGATGGCATTGGATCAAATGAACAATCTCAAGCTTTTATAGCCTGAGTCAAGAAGTTGAAGAAGGGAAAGTTTGGGAATTCCAAGAGGAAATATATGTCTAAGGATCAATTCTTTAAATGCAATGAGTATGGAAATTTTAAGAGTGACTGTCCAAACTAGCAAAACAACAAAAGAAAGGAAAGAAGCAAGGCTCGTGTAGCTAAAGAAATGGGAGAACATGAGAAGAAGCCGAAGAAAGAAGATTTGAAAGATTTCTACTATTAAACAAGGCATCTTGTTTGTTAGGTTCTTTGTAAAGTTGATCTTTCCCTTAGGATAGTATGCATTGTTGTTTACTTTAGAAGAGCCTTGATTTTTTAATCACCATAAAGAGAAAATCACCATTTTTTCAATTTATAAAATATTTTTCACAATATCATTTTATCCTTTTCACATTATGGGAAACATAGAAGACATTTTTCCCTTTTTAATGGGTTTTGGAACTTTAAGCTACCCCAACCAACTAACTTTTCTTGGAATTTGATCTCCTCCTTTTTGGTCATTATTGTGTTATTCTATGTTTGCAATCACAAGAACATCAAATTTTTTAATTTTAAATATATATTCACAATATCATATCCCTACTTAGTGGTTCATTTACTCGACTACCATCTTAACATTGAACTATTTATTACTTCTAGTTTTGTTGGCATTTTCCTTATTTAGATTTAGTTTACTTTCTTCTTTATTTATAGTACCAAAAAGCATAAAATACATAGTGAAATTTTCCATTTTTTTATAATTTCACAAATCAAAAGTAACCTCTACCATCTTAATTTTCTTGGATCTATCCCTTTTTCTTCATTGTTTTTTATTTTATGCTCTTTCCTTACTTATTCCTTAATGCACTCTACCACCATTTTCACAATACTCTATTTGCCACATACAATTTTGTTTGGCATTTTCATTATTTACATTTTATTTTTAAAATTTTTACATAAAAAGAAGTCTTAGAAGACATAATCATTTCTATCGATTTATGATATGTTTAGAAACCATAAATGACCTCTATTGCTAAATTTTCTTAGACCTATCATTTTTCTTCATTGAGTTTTAATCTATCATTGAAATTATCTCTACTACTTGAACTTTCTTGGATCTATCCATTTTTCTTCCTTTTTGTCTTATTTTATGGTTCTAGTTACAATAACATCATTTTTCTAATTTCAAAGTTATTATCATGATGTTCGTGCCCTATTGTTGTAGTGGCTGTAACACCCTCCAAAATTTTGGCATGCATCCAATTTCAGAGCCTTCCTTGGTTTTTCCCTTGATGTTTGTAAACACTCCGGCTCATCCCATGAGCTAGTGTTGAGTATTTGCACTCATATTTTAGCATGTTGGTCATAATTTCATGCTTGCAGTCATGCTCTGGCCATGTTGAAGGTCTGTCTTCCTATGTACAAGTTGTATTCGCTATGTAAGCATCTATCGCACTCACACACAAAGTTGCATGCAATGTCGCACAAGTGTCGTCGAGGTCGTTCAACGATCTATCTCAAGTTTCGCGCTTGTCACTCACGCCCATCGGTAAGTCACACTAAGTGTGTTTGGTCTTGATGATTCGAGGTGTCTTGTTATCGAGTCATGTTGAGTGTGTGTTCGCAAGGTCATGCATGCACGAGTTCACTCGTTCACACACTTAGTCATTTTTCGAAGAATTGTCGACTAGACCACCCTCCACCAACCAGACCTCCACTGAGTTGCACTGCGTAGTCTAAGCCCTCAGTGATCATGTATTGTTGCCTAGAATTGCACAGAGCTTGAGGTTGCCTCCCAAGCAGTCTGCATTGTGCAATTGTGGAATTGACTTGGCTGACTGTCACCCAGAATAATGTTGAAGTTGTCCAAGAAGCCATATCAACACTACCTATAAGACAATCTATCAAGCATCCAGTTGGTCAACTGGAGAGTTTGACTAGGTAGTGACCCCAGGCTTCACTACTCCAAAAAATTGTGCAAAGCCTGTTAGCATGCCCGCCTTTGTTGGCTAAAGAAATTGCAAAGACATGATGGACAAGCACCCAATGCCTATCACTACACTATCTAAGAAATTTGTGCAGTTCTATCAGCTAGTCCCACTGTCAGTCGACCTGTTGCTCCTCCCGAAAACTGTGCAATTTCCTTGGGTTGTCCTCCATCTACCCGACACCCCACTCAACCCAGAAACTATGCAAACATGTCCTGTAAGCCATCCTCCCAATTTTGTGTAGTTTTGGCCAACAAGCTCTCGTAGCTCGCTGACAGCCTCCTCGAAGAATTTGTGTAGTTTTCATTGCCAGTGTCCTCCCTATTGCCTGCATTACCTCCCTGAAAAAATTGCTCAGTTCTGCCTCCAAACTGAGCCAGATCCCATAAAAGGTCATTGTTGTATTGGACTGCTCATCCCAGCCTCCCAGTGAGCTCTACGCAATTTTCCTTGACAGTACCCTAGAGCCTACATCTTGACCTAAAATGTGCTCAACACATTTTTAGAGCTTTGTCCTCTCTCCTTGTCACTTGCACCTGAAAATGAAAGATGATGCATCCTGGTAGACTAGGAGATTTCTGGATTTGTTGTCATCTCATCATGAGTGATAGCAGATACAAGTACATGGATGAGACATGGCGCGATGATGAACAAGATGAACAATGAGCGCATGCTAGGAGACTTGTTCGTGAATGGATAAAAACATGAAGCATGCCGAGTACTAGTGAAGGGGATACATGCATGTGCAACATCAAGCGAATATGAAGACCATCGAAGACTTTGCACACCTTTCCATGCGGAGGTGAATCTATGATTCACCAAGAGCACACTCATCACTCAACAGCACTGCAGCTAGACATGGACACTACCATTAGCATGAACATACGAGCACTGTCATGTCGAGTCATGTCATGAGTCATCTCGGCCACATCACTATTGTGGGCCATATTGTTGTATTCAATGTAATGTAACTTGGAAGTCCAAAAGACCCACATGTAAAGTTGAAGGGTCATGTAAGTCAAATGGTCATGAGGGAATTCGAACAGTCACAAGGGTCTATTTCACCCTTAGCTATATATACCCCTCATTTGTACATGAAAAATACTTTTCACCTTGGCTCCTCCCACATAGCCTTGAGACCCTGCAATCTTTTCTTTGAGGAGTGAGCAGTGGCTCTGATGCCCCGCTATTGGGGTGAGTGCTATAATGGTGTACAAATGCGTCTTGGAACTTTATCTTAATCCAAAATCCTATTAACAGGCCATCACATTTTCACACATGTATTGTATTCATTTGTAAGACTATTCTTTGGATGCTTGTAATGCACATTGCTTTAACCTGTATTGAGATAGTTGAACTACTTCGATTGCTTTAGTACATATGCTATTGGAAATTTGTTGTATTAGTTGTTAACATTGTCTTTCCCATGTTGACTATTTAGCTGGACACTCGACAAGTTCATTTTTGTAAACTTGTTATAACGGCCCTCACACTCGTGTGGAATATTTCGCTGGGTGTTGTAGGTGTTATCCATCCACTGTGTGTTTGTGACTACCGCATCCATGTGGACTACTCCATCGCAATTTCTACATGTCCTACTATGTTTTATGTCTCTAACAGAGTTGGGACTATTCCCTTTCGACTTGAGACTCACTCTCACCCTCTCCCTCTGCAGTGAAAAAACCTTGACACAAGCGACACTAAGCACTCACCAGGCATGCAAACCTCGTTGTTTGAAGACTAGGTAAACCACTCTCATGTGCTAACAAGAAATAGCTACAACAAATCTTTAATATAATGGGAACCAGGCCATCGTACCGAATGACACTCCTACAAAAAACAATGTGAGGTCTATTTGGGACTTTATACCAGGGAAATCCCCTGAATGTTGGTGGGTCCAACACCGTCAACATTTTTGGTGCTAGAAGGAGGGCCAGATAACAAGCTAAGCATGTTACATTGGTTTGAATCTCTTACCAAATGGATCATACACAATTCATGCTCTCTGGGTGTTTCTCTCATTTATCTCTTAATCAACTATCAACCCCAGATGAACTTCTTGATCGCTTTTCCTTTTCAAAGTTTGACGATGAGGATAGAACGTCTGTAACCAAGAAGATTTCTGATTTTCTTCATTTTTGCAAATCTCATGAAATCAATAATGAAGAGCTTATTTGAGTACTTTTTCTTTCTCACCCTTGAAGTTTATGCTAATCAATGGTGTCATACCCTCCCACCCACTTCTATCTATTCCATTCTTACTCTCCTCAAGGAGTTCCATCAAGCCTTCGATAAGTGTAACCACCAAGATGTCTATGAGAGAATCTCTCATTTAAGAATGAATCCTAGCGAATAAGTTGAGGACTTTTCTACCCACTTCCTTCACCTTTGTTACGAAATTACTGAATAGTTTGTGGACCTTGACATCATGAGCCAAGAGTTGAAATGCTTGGTTCATATTTCCCGAAATGGTGAACCTCCTTATTTCCCTTCTCTCTTGACTCTTGCGGATCATGAGGCCCTTCAGTATGTAGAGGACGAGCCCAACACCCCATTTTTTCCTTTTTTTCCTCAATTTCTAGTCTCATAGTAGTTTCCCCCTCGTAGTGGTCCCAAAACTAAGAAATATGTGCAGCGAGTACTCCCTCACAGCAGTCACAAAGATGAGAAATCTACGCAACATGTTCCTAACTCATCTTCTCAGTCGTCTCCCGCCCCAATGGAGGAAATTCTAGAATGGCTTGCAAAGCCTATCATGAAGACTCATTCCACCATTCCACAAAAGGACATCACCATTCATAACCCAAGTCTCGAGTCTAATATATATCTCTGCCATCCTCCATCATCTACAAGCCATAACTCCTTGGACCATGACTCGCTTGATCAATCCGCTTCACAAGCTAGCTGCATGAATTCTCTTATTTCACAAGTTAGTTACATGCATTCTCTTGATTCTCAAGTTGTTGGCTCAAATTCCAGTCTTGTGCAAGGAAGTATTATTACACAAGCAGAGGAGAAAAAAGGTGAAGACACAATCCACTCCTATTTTATGTTTCAAATTGGTTCACATCAAGACAATGTGCTTCCATGCTTGGTCGATTCTCAATCTACTAATCTTGGTGAAACATCATGCATAATTAATTCTTTCGATCAACCTCTAGCCTTGGGCTATCATCACTCCCATGTTTTTGTATGTTGTGATGAGCGCCCAAACACATCATGTGATATGTTTTTCTCTCATGTACACTCTAACTCAGATCTGGAATGCGCACCGGTCAAAGCAGACGTCCATATCGAAACTTCCTTTGCACCTCACTTCCATGTGTGTCCTACCATTCACAATGCATCTACATGCAGTAGAGATACTCCCTGTTCTCTTGCTTCTTCATCTCATGAGTTATCTCCTTGATTGACTCAAGGAAGTAAGGTTGTCCATGATGAAAACAGTCTCAATGCACATGATTCTTCACACTCCTCATCGTCTTGAATGTTGCATGAAGACAACTTGTCAAGTCAGCTTGTTGAAGCTCAAAAGTTTGATAAATCTTGTGATAGAGATGGCTTCCATCCTAAGAGAAGTTTTGAAATCAACAACAATAACCATCCTCAAGCCATGCATGATCTGGTTCACATTTCAAAATTCCATTTTTCAATTCTGGAAAGTTTCAGGACGTGCCACGGAGTTGAGGCATTTCAATGTTCATTGATGGTTATGTGAGGACGTCAAGACTCTAGTATGCCCCTCGAACCGATGTAAATCTAGTTTCTCATGCACAATCCATCTATCTGCATGATTTCACTCAACGTGGATCCCTATGTAAAAATGTTTACTATTCACGGTGTGATATTTCAAAATTTCAAATTTTCACTAATGACTGAATCCATTAGTTTGTTACAACTTGTTCGTCCTCAATTATCCTACACCCAATTCAGGTTGGGAGTGGTTGTCTCTCATGCAATCATGGAATTGTGAAGTTAATCATCTCAAATATTGTCTTTGTCCGGAATCATACTTAGCGGATGTTCTCTCCCGTGATCATCTCCTTGACCTTCTTGTGAATCTTGCACGTCAAATTTGCCCGCTCATCACACAAGTAATCTCCCCTTGTGATGACGAGCGCACAAGATATCACACGAATCAAGTCCCTCTCACTTCACTACACACCAACTTGCATTACACATTCACAGTGCTGGCATCCTTTCTACATTTCTATGATGACCATGATGCCTGCGCAAGTTTTCACTAGTTATAAGCAGATGTTCTATCATATATAGTGCACAACAAACTTGGTTCCATCGTTCAGAGAGTTCACAAGATTGTTCAAAAAATTTCTTTGTTCATGTCAAAATGAGAATCTGGAATCTCAACCAATTGGTCTGATATTTCTTCTATCTTGGGTGATTGTCATGCATTTTATCATTTTCCCAACAGTACATCCAATGACAGTCGCTTCACACACTGTGATCTTCACTGTGTAAGATCTTTCTCCTCGGACTTTTGTCAAGCAGGTGAGGCACTTCGACCTGTATTGATTGCTATGGCAGGTCCTCACTGTCTTGAGACAACTGACGAGAATGATTAGATCTATCTATCCATACTAGATTCCCATTGTGATCCCCTCTCTCGAATCATGAATCCATCTTCTCAAATATCACGATTCTTTTAAAACGTCCATCACGAATTTTATTATCCAATCACTGAATGGATGGAACAATCTTACTTGGCGAGTCGTGTTGTTGGTAACAAGCTTCAATCCTTCCTCGCCCTAGCTAAGAAACTTGGTGCAAATGAACACACACTTGCAAGAGGCTTCTGAGGTTTGTTGAAAAACGGTAGTCATCAGAGAGGTAAGCATGTGTGTTGGGTGGTTGTGACACATCTTTTTTCCCACAAGCAAGACCTTCTTTCTCATGTGCAAGGTTGTCAAAGTTTGTATTTTCTGTTGCACACTATTTTTTATCTGTTTTAATTGCTTGTATCTTTATGGTTGTAGGTCAGGTACATCGACGATGGCTTCACTGGAAATTTCATTTCACGTAACCCCGAATATTTATAGTAGGAGCAGGAGTAGTGTTTTCTTTCTTGCTTTTCTTTGCTTTTTAGTTTGCATGTTTGTTTACTTGCTGACTTGGTTAGTTTGTTTGCTTGCTCACTTTGCTTGCTTGTTATCTTTTCTCTTTACTTTATTATTCTTTCTTCGCTTTGTTTTTTTTTCTTAATATCATGCTATTTTTGGTTTTTCCAATAAGTTTTGCCCTCTACTGAGTTTTGGATTTTGAATGAGTATTTGGCTGAGATTCGAAGAGTCTTGTGACACTGCAACACTTGGACAAGTCCTATGTTCATCTTCTCTGCACTTGGTAATAACCTTTGGCTGATGAAGTCTTGACGGAAAATACGATTTGTCTGTAAGAGAATCTTTGGCCCAACCATGAACCTATGTCCACATTGGGAAACCCCATGCCTATACTCAGTCTTCTGCTCTGTGTGTTCAAGCTCATCCAACAAGTAGAAACAGAGAAGGGGAAAATCGAAACAACAACCTCTTCTACTCTCAATAAGTGAGGATCCCTATTTTGCCCCAAAAATAAATAATTGCCTATTCACAGCCTTCTTTTAAAAATACAAAGGCGAAAGAAGAGAAAGACTTCCAGCACAAAGAGGTGAAGCACACAACTCCACCAGGGTATTGACTAGGCTCACTGATAGTGGATCAATGTGTGTGTTCCTGTGTGAATCTGTCAGGGTTCCTTCCAGGCCTACTCGCAGCAGAACAACACTAGAGATGAAAACTTATACTCTGAAAATTTTAAACTCGCAAGCCAAACTACCCTTCACAATTTTGAAACACTATGATCAAGTTGAAACGTGTTGTTGTGTTTGACTGAGTCAGAAAAAGGTGAACTATTTTTGTCCATGGGATAAGTGGGGAAGCCGAAGTAACCCACACAACGATTCAATACTCCCTAACAGACCAAGGCCATGTGTTGTCAATGGACCAAAACAAAGAAGCTGGTATTCAACCAGTGTGCCACCAAGTGTTGTAGTAGCTGCAACACTCTCCAAAATCTTAGCCTTGCATCTAATTTCAAAGCCTTCCTTGGTTTTTCCCTTGATGTTTGCAAACACTCAGGCTCATCCCATGAGCTTGTGTCAAGTCTTTACACCCTCCTCGCTTGACCATTCATCGGACATATTTTAACATGTTGGTCACAATGTCATGCTTGTGATTATGTTCTAGCTATGCTGAAGGTATGTCTTCATGTGTACAAGTTGTATTCGCTATGTAAGCATATGTCACACTCACACACGAAGTTGTATGCAATGTCACGCAAGTGTCATCGCAGTCGTTCAACGATTTATCTCAAGTGTCGCACTTGTCGCTCACACCCATCAGTCAGTCACACTAAGTGTATGGTGTCTTGATGGTTAGATATGTCTTGTCATCGAATCATGTTGAGTGTGTGTTCGCAAGGTCATGCATGCACGAGTTCACCCGTTCACACACTTAGTTAGTTTTCCGAAGAACTGTTGACCAGACCACCCTGCACTAGCCGAACCTTCACTAAGCTGCACTATGTAGTCTCAACCCTTAGTGATCATGTACTGTTGCCCAAAATAGCGCAGAGCTTGAGGATGCCTCCTAGGAAGTTTGCACTACACAATACTAGAATTGACCTAGCTGGCTATCACCCAGAATAACACAGAAGTTTCCCAAGAATCCATCTCAATTTGTGTTGCCCGCAAGCCAATCTATCAAGCTTCCCGCTGGTCAACCAAAAAGTTTGACTAGGTAGTGACCCCGGGCTTCACTCCCCCAAAACATTGTGTAGAGGTTGTCAGTATGCCCGCCTCTCCTAACTGAAGAAATTGCATAGACATGATGGATAGGCACCTGGTTCCTCTCACTGCACTATCCTCAAAATTTTTGTAGTTTTGTCATCCAGTCCTGTTGTCAGTCGGCCTGCTACTCCTCCTGAAAAATACGTAGTTTTCTTGGGCTTTCCTCTAGCTGGGCAACATCCTACTCAGCCTAGAAACTACGCAGACATGTCCTACAGGCCAACCTCCCAATTTTGCGTAGTTTTGGCCAGAAATATCCTGCATCCCGCTGCTAGCCTCCCTGAAGAATCTGTGCAATTTTCACTCTCAGTGTCCTCTCTACTACCTGCATTTCCTCCTTGAAAAAATTATGCAGTTCTGCCTCCCAGCTGAGCCAGATCCCGCAGAAGGTCATTATTATTCCGGACTTCTCATCCCAACCTCCAAGTGACCTCTCAGCAATTTTCCTTGACAGTTCCCCGGAGCCCGCATCCCAACTTGCAAAACGCAGTTTTGGAACCTTGTCCTCTCTCTTGGTCACCTACATCTGAAAATGAAAGATGATGCATCATGGTAGATTAGGAGATTTTTGGATTCGATGTCATCTCGTCATGGGTGATTGTAGATATAGGTACATGGATGAGACGCACGACGACGAATGGGATGAACAAGGAGCGCATGCTAGGAGGCTTGTTTGTGAATGGATAAACACATGAATCAAGCCAAGTACCAACGAAGGGGATACATGCATGTGCAACATCAAGCGAACACCAAGAACATCGAAGACTCTGCAGACCTTGCCATCTGGAGGTGAAGCTATGATGCACCAAAAGCACACTCATCACTTAATGACACTACAGCTCGACATGGACACCACCATTAGCATGAACATACTAGCACTGTCATGTCGAGTCATGTCATAAGTCATTTCGGCCACATCACTATTTTGGGACATATAGATGTAATCAATGTAATGTAACATGGAATTCCAAAAGACCCACATGAAAAGTTAAAGGGTCATGTAAGTCAAACGGCCATGAGGGAAGTTGAACAGTCACAAGGGTCAGTTTCACCCTTGGCTATATATACCCCTCATTTGTACATGCAAAAGACTTTCCACCTTGGCTCCTCCCACATAACCTTGAGAGTCTTTAATATTTTCTTTGAGGAGAAAGAAGTGGCTCCAATGCCCTGCTATCGGGGTTAGTGGTGTAATAGTGTACAGATGTGTCTAGGAACTTTCGCTTAATTCAAAAGCCTGTTAAGAGGCTACAGGTTTTCACAAATGTATTGTATTCATTTGTAAGACTATTTTTTGGTAATGCATGTTGCTTTAACCTATACTAGGACAATTGAACTTTTTCGGTTGTTTTAGTACATATGTTGTTGGAAATGTGTTGTATCAGTTGTTAACGTTGTCTCACTTGTGTGGACTATTTTGCCAATCACTCGACAGATTCATTCTCGTAAACTTATTATAATAATCGTCGCACTTGTGTGGACTATTTCGATGGGTGTTGTACGTGCTATCTGTCCACTGTGTGTTTGTGACTGTCACATCTGTGTGGACTACTCCGCCGGAAGCTATACATGTCCTGTTGTGTTGTGTGTCTCTAACAGAGTTGGGACTATTCCCTTTCGACTTGAGACTCACTCTCACTCTCTCCCTCTACAATGAAAGAACCTTGACACAAGCGACACTAACCACTCATGAGGCACACTAACCTCATTGTTCGAAGACTAAGTAAACCACTCTCATGTGCTGACAAGTAAAAGTTAAGCCAAATCTTTAAAATAATGGAAACTGAGCCATCATACCAAATAGGACTCGTAAAGACTCTAAAAAAAAGTGTTTATGGAGTAGATGAAGGAAATGTTTATGGAGGAGATGAAGGGTGTTGTTGATGGTTAGTGGATGCGAAGTGTCTATCCACTTATTCGGTTGATATCTCATGTGAGCTTGTGTTATGAATAAATAATGAATTAAAATTATTCTTATAAATGAAATATTAATTAAGTTTATCTGTTTCACGTGCAATAAATTATCAATTCAAAGCACATCATGCACATGAAAGTTTGAGACCCGAGCTCTGCTCTCATCGGCCTAAAGGATTGAAACCCGAGCTATGAACTTAATTAGGTTTTGAATTTAACTTGGATTATAGATTTTCAGAATTCTGACTATAGCTCCCAGTTAAATGTTTAAGCTTTATATTGAGATAAAAAGTCAAATTAATTTAATTACTTGATTCACTATTTGTCAAATTCCAAAATAATTAAGAAAAATATACCATTTAAATGGCAATTGTAAATCTCCAATCCAAACCCACTTCCAAAACACAGTCCATGAGATCTTGTCTATTTCTCATAAGATATCCAGAGCATATATCATTCTCCACCTTCACAAGCAATCTAACCAAATTCCACACTCAAACATAACAGTCAAGGAGATTTGTTGACAGTTGAACATTACATGTTATATTAGCAAACTGATAACAGAGGAAACATTTGAATAGAAAAGCTTGTAACGCATTCAGGCATGGAAGGTCATGCTTAAAAGCCAAGCTTATATTCGACTAATAAAGTAGAGAATATTATGCTATCAATGTAATCTGGTCTGGACTTATAAGCCATGAGGCGTCCAGAGTAGAGTATATTTATTCGCGGGGGGCCTTATTTGAGTAGAGCGTTAACGCCCGACATGACAAATCAACGACTAATACATATATATATTACGTATTGACACATGAGCAAAACAAGTGTGTAAAATGCTGATCAGCATAAAGCTGGCTATCCTCATAATTGTTACCAACGTCTGATTACGATGAAGTAAAGAAAGAAGGAAAGATTGGTTCAGGCATAGGAGCACATTCCAAGTATGCAATTACTGCAGGTGACGCCACAACGCCCACAGTTAATTGGATCGCAGGCAGTGTTGACGCATTTTCCGTTGCAGCAAGCGTATCCCAAACTACAGGCGTTGCCACACGCCCCGCAGTTCACACAGCTCTGATTGCCCCGTTGTTGTTCTGGCTCTCGCAGATTCCGTTATTATCGCTGCACTTCACGGCCTTGAATTGAGCTGCAAGAAAATGGCCGATTCCAATCTTGTGATCTGCATTTCCCTCTGCAACCAGCACTGCAAATATCAGTGCTGTAACTGTAATTGCACCTAGATTCGCCATTTTCATTGGAGCAGTTCGGAGGTACAGAAAGTTAATGTACACTGTGATCTGGAGGATGAAAGAGCTGTTGCAATGAACTTCCTCAACCTCAAGAACGTTGAGGCGTTGCAGAGGGATCGTTGAAATGGGTAGCGAGTGGAATGAGGAATTTATAGGTAGCAGAGGAAAGGCTTGTACGTCCTCGGCCGTTCATATGCCAGGATGCCAGCTAGTCGCTTGAAGTGAAGTCTACGAGAGATTTGTCTCCGCTTTTCCTACGCTCATTTTCAGGTTGAGTCCAAACTTGATTCAGTTCTGCACTGTGATAGCATTTCACTGTGCATAAAATGCTTTCTACATAGATTCATTCAACTTAATAAGGTCAAAAGAAACAAACAATTTGTTTGGAAGAAGTTTCAAAAAAATAAATGAAACAAAAGCGTATACGGGGGGAGCCGGGGAGTTATGAAAATAACAAATGTTACCAGGTATGAATACAGTTGAGCTAAGTTATTGATTCAATTAAAAGAGAACTGCATCATTATTTGATATTTTTTAACGATATGAGAAACATAATATGATGCTTGTAATAATGCTTAATTTTAGAATAGGTTAATATGATATTTAAAAAAAACAACTGTTTACCAATAAATCAATGATCATTTTATAAACCAAAAAAATAAAAAAATAAACCAATTTTCCCTTTCTTCCATAAATGAAAATAAGCATACATTTTTATAAATAAAAAATCATAATATAAAAGGAAATCATATAAATATAATATCAAATCTAGGGTATGTTTTAAAATTACTTTTGTTTGTCAAAGAATTTGTCTCTCAAAAGTAACCAAAACTTAAAGCACAAGCATATTTGAGGGGTAATTAAAAGTTTAATAATTTTCCTTGAATAATAGTGATGAACTTCTATTTGTAAATAATAGTCAGTGATAATTGCCTCACCATTAATTTGACAACTTAATTTGGATAAATTTTCCCACCATATACAAAAAAAAACTATAAATGTTTACATAAATATTAAAACAAGGTTTTAGTAGTTTAAAATGATTCTTGAATATTAAATTAGAGTGATTTTATTGATTGAATATATTGAGTTATATAATTACCCTGTAATTAATATGACAAGAAATTTAGAAATATATTTGGAGTTATAAAATATTGTATTTTTGAAACTACATAATTTAAGTGATTTGAAAGTTTTTCAAAATGTGTCAAGTCTCACTAGCACAACCGTTTGAGGATGGGCCTCCTTAGCAAGGTGACTCAAGATCAAACCTCACTAAGGTTGTTGCACCTATGTGCTAGGGGGAGGTGACCCAAGATCAAACCTCACAGAGGTTGTTGCGCCTGTGCTAGGGGGAGGAGACACGCTAAAACCTAGTTAGCTTAGTGTTGGTGTGGCCTGGGTCAGATGCGATCCATGGGTGATTTTGACGGCTTAGATGCCCCTGGATCGTGAGACACACTAAAATCCAGTTAGCTTAGTGTTGGTGTGGCCCGGGTCAGATGCGATCCCTGGGTGATTTTGACAGCTTAGATGCCCTTGGATCGTGATTTCTCAAGCCACAGATAAGATCACTTTACAAAAATAAAAATGTTAAATTGATTTATATAGTTAAAATTACACAAATAGTTATATGATTAATTTCTAGCAAAAAAGTATTAATAAATCAAAAGGGAAAAAAAAACAAAATTTAAAATCATAGCATTCCCCTCTTCTCATGAACATGGGGCCTAAGCAAAGAAAGTTGTGGATGATATTGGATAGAAGAGATATATATTAAGTGTGTTGTCTTTGAAACTCAAAATTAATTCTTCTCAATGGTATGGTGAAGATGTTTGTAGTTGATTTTTAGATCTATGGAATTGAAAGTAACTGTCACCATAATTGATAAGCTCGTAGATAAAGTGATAGTGAGTGTCAACGTGTTTTCTTTTCTAGTGAAACACATAGTCCTTTCACAATGCAATTGTTGAAATGATTGAAAAAAATAGAAATTGGCTCCTTCTCCACATGTGCAAAAGCATTCAAGGGTATTCTTATCTATATTGCATGGCATGATGCTATATTAACTCGTACATGTTTTTCTTTTGTAGAAAATATTGAAACAATAGGATGCTTCTTAAAGTACCATGAGATCAAACTTGTGCCTAAATGAAAAGCATATACTAAGATGCATTTTTTGCATCAATGGCACAAACAGAGTCATTGTTTATGTTTCTTATATAAGTTTGTTGTCTTTAGGAATTGTGTACCACAACCCATAATCAATTGTACCTACAATACACCTTAAAATTATTTTCCAACTTTCTAATTAGAGTCCTTGGGAGACTTCATAAATCTAGAAGTGTAACTAATTGCATATATAGCCTTATATCTAGTTATAATAAGATACATGAGACTACCTACAAACTTCTTATACAAATTTGAACCAACTATTGGTTCATCATCTTTTTTGCTAAATTTTGTTTCTATTGCAATAAGTGTTTCTTTTATTTTACATTTGTTCATCCTAAAAAAATTTAAGATATATGTAACATAATTTTGTTGACATATGAAAGTTCCTTCAGTATATTTTTGAACTTCAATTCCTAAAAAGTACTTGATGAGGCCAAGATATGTCATCTCAAATTCTCTTTTCACGGAAACTTTGAAATCATCTAACATGATATCTTCGATATATATTGTATCATTAAAACAGAAAAACTATCAGAATCTTACCTTGCTAATCTAATTGGTATAAAGTGTGGTTTCGTTACTGCTCATGCTAAACCTATTATTGAGAAAAAAGGAGATGATTCAACTATACCAAGTTCTTGGATCTTTCTTCAAGTCATACAAGGCTCTCTTCACCTTGTAACCTTTTTACTCTTTTCCTTTTACTTCAAATGCTAATGGCTAATTAACATATGCCTCTTCTAAATTATCATTCAAAAAATATAACTTCATATCCATATAGTAAACTAACTGTTTGTTTTGGGATGATATGGATAACAAAGCTCTAACAACACCCAATCTTGCCACTAGAATAAATGTCTCAACATATTATAATTTGTAAATTATCATGGATATTCCATTGGACTATTTGTCACAACTGATCTGATAAAACTATATTAAAAAAAAAAATCTAAATTGTTAGGATTTATTTCTCGTTAGTTTTCTTGGCTATGTAGATTATTGTTAATTTTGTATACATGCAAATTAAAATTATGTACAAAATAGAGAAAAAAAAAAAAAAATCACAAACCATGATTTAAGAAAAGATATATTCTGGAAAACCGTCTCGGGAGAAAACCCCATTGATGGTGAGGTCACTTTGCTCTCTTTTTCTGAATAGAAAATGGTTGAGAGTACAAAGAAATAAGGCATGTGGCCTTATGGGATCTTATAATGCACAAATCCTCTCTATGTGTTCTATCCCCTATCCCTCTTAGCTATTTTTCTCATGTATGGAACAAATGCACCTGAAATGAATGGAAACCTTTTTCCTCTTAGTGGCCTAGTTATAGCATAGCCCGTTAGACTACTAGTGATTAGATTTGACTACCTCAACTAGTAACCAAAGTTACAATATGAACTCTTGTATATAATTCATCATCATAATCATGTGGCTAACCCATTTTCCATTAGTTATGAGGGATTATGTGGAATCCTCTCAAATTATGGTGGTGAAAATAGGAAGATCAATTTTCGAGTGGCATAACTTTTTCATATGGACTTTGATTGAGGCAATTTTTATGTCGTAGCATGGAAAATTTAAGAGGAATTTGGTCCCAAAAGGGTTCTACTGAATGAGGTGAGGAAAATTTTCCTCCACCTTCTCTCGGGTGTACCATTTAGCTATTCCTAGAAGTTATCCTTTCAACCCAATCTTCCAAAGGTCATGTTGCCCTTGTCTTGTAGTTCTGGACCTCTTTTGCAAAATTGTATCTTTTGTCAACTTTGCCTCAACATGTAGTACTAAATATTCAACAAAATATAGTACATTTTTTTCTTCCTAATGTAGCATGGAAGGCTCATAGAGCTTCAGATTCTCCATATTTACATTTGAGTAAATGTGTTTGTACAGGGGTAGATTGAATCTGTAGGTGTTATCTCCTACCTTTTCTACTATCTCAAAGGGACCATTCCACAGATCCTTGATTTTCTTACTAGGACACCGTAACCTTTCCTTATTTAGTTGTAACCAGACTCTGTCACCCACCTTGAATGTCTTCTTTTTTTGTGTTGATCATGTCTAGCCTTGTATTTTTTTCTATGACTTTTGCAATGTCTCTTGTACCTATATATGGATTTTCCTGATATTTTCTACAAATTTTTCAGGCCTTAGACATCCCCTAAAATATCCTCCCTCTTTCCTCCTTGCTTCCCATATGCAATATCCAAAGGTGGAGGTAGGAAATATCCAAATCAAGTTTCAAATGGAGACTTACCAGTAGAAGTGTGAACTGTTCAGTTATAAGAGTGTTGTATATATACCAAATTTTCATCCCAAGACAAATACTTCTAATTGTAACTCCTCAAAAGTTGTGCCAAAGTCTTGTTGATTACTTATGTTTGCTTATCTCTTTATGGATGGAATGTTGTAGACTTCTTCAACTTCGTGTCAATCTTCTCCCACAATTAAGTCCAAAATTCATTGAGAAACCTTTTGTCCCTATTTGAAACAATGCTTCTTGTTATCCAAAAGTGCACCCAAGCCTATCCAGTGAGCAAGTTCATTGTTTATTTCCCATTGATTGTATTCTTACAGGGCATCGAAGCTCACATCTTTTTCAGTCTGTCAACTAACATGAGCAGGTAGTCATGTCCCTTCCTCGTTGTTGGTAAACCTCCCACAAATTTAATGGAGATACTTTCCCAAGGATAAGTGGGTATAGATGAGTGATGATACATATCATGTTTCCTACTACTAGACTTGTTGGTACAATAAAGCATGCATCCTTTTATAAACCTAGCTACTTATTCCTGCATATTAGGCCAATACACATACCTTTGCAAGTTGGCCATTATCTTCCCTACACCAAAGTGCCCTACAAACTTGGAGGTGTGAGCCTCTTTGATCAAGTGCAAATTCTCACCTTTAGGAACACATAACTTACCTAACTTGTAGAGTAACCCATCTCGAAGATGTAATCAAACGTGTTGTCACCATCATGCACATAAATCTAGTTTTGCAACTGCAAAAACAACTCCTTGAAGTCACCATCCCCTAAATATGCCTCTTTGTATGCATCATGGGTGAATGGATCCATGTGCGTTAGAGTTCCCAAAGTTGTGATCTTTGATGTGGGTGGCCTGTGTTGGCCCTAATTTTTGGTCCATTTTTGCTTAAGGAAACTTACTTAACTCTTATATTATCCATCCATTTTCCATCACATCCACCTCATTTTGATGTATTTTATGCACATTCAAGTATTTAATTTTAATTTTGCAATTTCCAGAGGTTTTTATAAAAATTGAATTTCAAGTGTAATTTTTGGACATCATCAACAATTCTTGTAATAGCTATATGGATGTCATATTTTTAGTACACCGGGGATCGAGCTAGATACATGTATGGAAAGCTTGGGAACTAGGAGTAAACTAACTCCAACTGATTGGGTCAAAACAAGCTAAATCAAACCCAATCAAACCTGGTCAAATAGGACCAGTCATCCAAAAAAACTCTAGAAAATAGGCCATTTTTATGATTTCATGGGATTGTCCATATTCTTAGTGATACATTGGATGGATTCAACTTGGATAGATGGATATGAGTATATATAGTTGTTAGAGAGACTTTATATCATTTTGTTTCATGATCTTCTATTTAAAGCCAAAACTTTGAAGGCTTATGTATGTGGATAAGTGATTGAGGTTGCAGTAGTTGATAACATCCTCAAGTATGCAAGGCAAGGGTGGAAGACCACCACTCTAAGCTAAGTACACTTCATTGTTAAACTAGCTTAATTTTCATGAACTAGTTGCTTCAAATTTGTTTACTTGTTTTATTTCAGGTTTGCTTACTTGAATTGATGTGTAATGATTTATATTGCTGATGAATCTTAGTTTGTTTATCACTTTGATAAGAAGGGACAACAAAGGGTTCAAATTGAATTCTCCTTCTATTGAATTTATGGATCAGAACTAGAATTCATCTTTAGTGTGTTTAAGCAGTTTTATACAATTTCAGTTTCCTAACAATAGCATAATGATGAGTGAATTGTGATGAGGAATAGAAAAGAAATCTTAAGTTAGGAGTCTCCTTCATTGTTTATTTATGCATCTTGAGCTGTTGTTAATTAATGATTTTTTATTTCTATTCATAAAGAATATTGTAGAAGAAGGACACAAATGGATCTCTTAAGTTAAGAGCCACTTCATCTCACATACATTGCAGAAGTGAATTAGAAATGGTTTAATTAGATTTATATTTGTAATATGCACTTCCTTAATTCCTTATATTTTATCTTCTAGGCTTGGCTGCATTTGATATCCATACATTGTGAACATGCCTCCAAGTTCTACAAACCTGGATTGATAATGAATATTTGTGTTAGTTTATGTTAATAAATTATCCCAACATTTTGGCGTCGTTGCCAGGAGGTCTTCATCAACATAGTCAAATAGAAGATAAAAACAAAAACTCTAAAATTTGATAAAACAAAAATAATAAAAATTCAGTCATGTTACATTTTCTTAGTTATGTCTCTTTATGCCTATAAATAGAGATCATAAAGGTAGATTTATTGGAAAACCCCCCCATCAATAGAAGTAGGACCATCAAAACTAACCACACGAGTTGCTGGTAAACCAACAACAAAGGAATTAGAAGAAAAACAAAGAACATGACAAAGATTAACTTTAATAGTAAGACAAACCTTGTTGGCTTCAGAGGTGAAAAGAAAACAAACTCTAAAAGCAACACCTACTTCAGGAAAACAAAAAGAAATTGTTAAAGTAAATCATACCATTTTTTAATCCATAGATCAGCCTATTTTTGAACAACTCGAGTCTCGAGTTGACATTGAAATAGTTGAAGCTATGATAGAAGAAGGGCACGGATGTGTTATTTTTACTCCTGAACAAACACTTGAATATGAAACACAACAAAGAGAATGGAGAAGACAAAGAGAGGAAAAAGATAAAAGATAAAATAATAAAAAGGGAGAAGAGGATAGGAAAAGACAAAATAATAATGAACAGGAGAATATTGGTGATCCAGAAGCTACTTTTTACTTTCCAATATTGGATACTAGCGCAATGTTAGGAGAAGATGTGAAAATGAAAAATATTTCACTTTATGTATTTCCTAACGTTTATGGAATGTCAACAGAAGATCCTAATTCAGTTATGATTGAATTCGACATCTTGTGTAGAACTTATAGATACACAGATGACACACACAAATTTCGTCTCTTTCCTACTACTTTGAAAGCAACAGCCTTAAAATGGTTCATAGATTTAGGAGAGTGAACAATAACTTCTTGGGATAAAATGAAGAAAATATTTCCCAAGAAATACCAAGCCTATTGTAGGCCTAGGGACTCAAAAGAGGATGTCTTCAGAATGACACATCAAGAAGATGAAAGTTTAGAAGAATACTTAGAAAGATTTGCTTATAATTTACAAAAATCTAAATAACACTCGCTAAACCAAGAAACCATTCGAACAATCTTTCTCAAGGGTATAAGATATGAATACCTTGACATTCTGAATGTAATGGGAAAGGGTGATGTTGGTTTCCGAGTATGAACAAATTATTCAATCACGTTTCCTACATTAATTTATCAATCTGGGTGCGTACTATTTTCAAAGTAACGTGCAAAGTATATGCAGGGGCAAGGTTACAATCTACATCAATCAAGGGTTCGCGATTAAGAAATCAAAGCATCACTGTAACATTAATGGAAATTAAATTGTAGAAAGAAAAACATTCACAACAACCTATGGAATTTTGTAACAACAATAAAAAAATATAGTAAGTAAAACAATATACATAAAAAGGACACACGCACAACACCTGATCAGAAGAGTGGGCCGAACTCCCTGGTCATGGCTATGCTTAACTCACATATTGAGAAAAATATCAGCAGTCTGGTAGTCTTATTAACAAGAGTTCCACTGTTACAAAGCTAAATTCTTCCATCAGCTAGCTCCCCTTTTTCTCTGAATTCTGTCTTTTAAATATACAAACATCCAAAGGAAAGTTACAATAAATTGATCTCAATATTCAAGATGAGATCTGAGAGATCTGTCCATCATGATTCAGCTGGAACAACTCGAATTTGGTTATTACAATTTGGGTAATTTTGGAAAACGACCGCAACATCAAATCTGCAAATATGTCCTTCGAAGAAGCTTGTGTTTCTCCAAATACAAATCGAATTTCTGAAAACGGCTCATTAAGTAATTGATTTGATCCATTCTGAACAAAACCCATGTCTTGGATTTTTCAGATTCGCTTTCTTTTTCCCAAAACATCCAACACAAAAAGATCGCTTCTTATGCCAGCGAATTCTTGAGTTGGAATATCTAATTATCTATTGAAGACCAAATATGCAATCTGAAAGAGATCTTGGAGGCTAAAACCATAAGTGAGGTTATAAAGAATGAATAAACCAAAATCATGCATAATAATCACTAATTATTAAAAATAAATGAGATCAGATATTATTTATCCACAAGAGCATAAATGATTATGAAATGGATTTATATAATAAATTATGGTAAATAATGTGATAAAAGAATAGTGGAAATAGATGAAATGAATGTTAAGAAGTGGTAATAATAATGACCAATTAAGAGCCCAACATTCCCCAAACTGAATATGTTACATGTACACATTAAACCCAATGCCTCTATATAAAATAAGGGAAATAATGGTTTGAAAAATATGAGTGAATAATGCTCAGTGGTTGTTTTATGATATTCTCCTAAACTTTTAATAAATCAAACACTCATGTTATTTCACCTCAATTGTTGCTTTCAACAAAATAACGTGGCATGACATCTATGGATTAACAATTGTTGAAGCTAATGTAGGTTGAGCTTGTGTAAGTGATGTGAAAGGTGGAAGCCATGCAAGCTCAAAGAAAGTAATCAAAAAGTGTAGTAGGATTTTCTTCCCCCAAATTGATTAGTTTCCCTATCATCAAGATTTCTATAGCACATCTCATGAGTACCCTCAATCAGTAATTCATCAAGATTCAAAATCAGAATTAGGTCTCTTCATCCTTCCCCAAAATAATAGTAGAGTTGTTATGCTAGGATTAAATAGAGATTGATTGGGTAAAGCAATTATCTTTGGTTGAAGATTTGAAACTTGTAGAATAAAGGAATGATAGATTAAAAGATACAAAATGTCAAATATCAAATATCCTAAAAGTTTCATCCCTAACATGTAAAATAAATATTGATAACTCAATAATAGATATAAACCATGACCACCATTATCTAAGAATTGATTAAATATCACCCCATAAACGATGAGTTCTAGCAAACCTTATATATGCAACAGTGGCATTATTAGCAGTTACTTTTGAGAAAACAAGGTAACCAAGTAGATCACAGTATTGAATTAACCTCTATACCATAGGCATGGCCACTGTTGCCAGTAGGTGTCCATAGCCTTGACAGGGATGCCTTTTTAACCCATTGAGATGTGAGTGTCCCATCTATTAGAAATAAGTACATAGTTACAAAATCATTTCAATTTACTTAGATGTCTACTGAAGATCATTGTTCTGGCTTGGTAACCAGTTAATAAAAATTCCATTCACGGGAACTAACAAAAGTGAACAAGTCGGCTTGTGATGAGACCTCTTGTCCTTCAGTTTTATGACTGGAAGCCATTACCCTGGCTTGGTGACCAGTAGTGGTAATGTCACTCTATTAGGACCTATGATCATGGTAGGTCGACTTGTGATGAGACCTCCTATCCTCTAGTTGACTATTTATGTTTAAATTTAATTATGGTTATTGTTAATCAACAAAAGATCACTTAATAGATGGGGTGGCATGCCAGCTCCTTAAGAGCTAGGGATGGCGTAAAATGTTTTGTAGTAACTATTTTCAACTCAGGTAATTTTGCTTCTCAAATACTAATAACCTTCAAATGACTGTTGATAAATATATTTTTCTTTCTTAAGATTGGGGTTTGAGGAATAATTCATTAGATAGTGATGGAAAGATTTAAGTACAATTTTGTGGTCATCATCATAAATTTTACAAAATTAGGGACTTGACAAATTAGGAAAGTTGAAAGTTGCCATGATGAAATCATCTTTTCATAAGTATTCCTTAAAAAATAAAATTATGTTTATAGATAAACAAAGATAAATTGACTACCCAATCACTATGTCAAAGAGGACCTAGAAAATTAAATGTATTTCCCCATTCACCAAATTAATGTCATCGTGCATGATTCAAGTTCCAATGTGTGTGGATAAGTGGGGGTTACGGATTGTTATGGATAATGGTGGTAATAATCGTGAGATGTATGAGTTGATGTGAAATTTTAATAACAATGATGACATGACATCATTGATATTAAATATAATACATTTTTGATCAAATGCAACACCTGCCCCCAACTAAGATATGACTGTCCTCGGTCATAATTGAAACATCAATCAAATACATGGAGTTGATTAGGGACGTACCTGAAGATTTACCTTGGCAGAGTATCAACATGTGTAGAGTAACATCATTGGGTACTTAGAAAATATTTCACCACGGAGTAGTAGCACTGGCAGAGTAACAGCAGTGGCGGAATAACAACATCGGATGAGTAACGGAAGTTGCTGAGTAACAGCACCGACGATGTAACAGCAGTTGCGGAGTAACGACACTGGTGGAGTAACAACAGTTGTAGAGTAATGACACTGGTGGAGTAACGACAGTTATGGAGTAACGACACTGGCAGAGTAACAGCAGTTGCAGAGTAATGACAGTTGTGGAGTAACGACACTGGCGGAGTAACGACAGTTGCAGAGTAACAGCATCGGCGGAGAAATGGAAATTGCGGAGTAACGACACCAGCGGAGTAATAGTAGTTGCAGAGTAACGACACTGGCGGAGTAATAGTAGTTGCAAAGTAATGGCAGTGGCAGAGTAACTACAGTTCTGGAGTAATGGCATCGGTGGAGTAACAACAGTTGCAGAGTAATGGCACCGGTAGAGTAACAGCAGGTGCGGAGTAACGACATTGGCGGAGTAACAGCACCGGTGGAGTAACGGAAATTGTGAAGTAACAGCACTGGCAGAGTAATTGCAATTGCAAAGTAATGGTAATT
This sequence comes from Pinus taeda, assembly GCA_000404065.3. Taxonomy (NCBI): domain Eukaryota; kingdom Viridiplantae; phylum Streptophyta; class Pinopsida; order Pinales; family Pinaceae; genus Pinus; species Pinus taeda. The sequence continues at coordinate 244,679 of APFE030562827.1, forward strand.
GCGGAGTAACGGCACTGACAGAATAATGGCAGTTGTGGAGTAACGGTACCGGCAGAGTAATGGCAGTTGCGGAGTAACGACATTGGTAGAGTAACAGCAATTGCGGAGTAACGACACCGGTGGAGTAACAGCACCAGCAGAGTAAAGGCAATTGTGGAGTAATAGCACTGATGGAGTAACAGCGTCCAACACTTAGAAAATTTTCGAGAGTAATGGCAGTGGCAGAGTAACAACACCGAAAGAGTAATAACATCCAACACTTAGAAAATTTTCAGGAGTAACAGCAGTGGCAGAGTAAGAGCACCCAATGGATCTGAGGAAACCATACACTAATAAGACTCAGGAAAAAAATGGAGAAACATCATGAAACCCCGAGAACTCCCTTCATTTATTTTAAGAAAACAACATCATAAAATAAATAAGAAAAGAAACAAAATTTTTATTGAAAAATAGTAAATAAATAAATAGTTCAAGTTGCAACGACTATGATTTTGACTGTAGCAATGTTGTTTCCTAAGAGAGTATGAATATGTTTCAAGAAACAACAATCTGTTAATCTGTCAATAGTAAATGAATGAAAAAACGTTTTGGTGGAAATTACTTTGATCTTCAAATGAAAATCAATTCTCCATTTCTCCTGTTATGAACCCATTAGGAAATTAGAAAGTCTTTATGTTGTTGGTGAGAAATAACAGGAATAATTTGTAACAAACTCTTATGATCAATTTCCATGGAACCTCAAAAGAATCAAAATTATATGATATTATATTTCTTAATAGATGCTTGGATGAAAATCTATTATTTCATTATTGTTGCCTTCAATAATCACTTATTCAAAAACAAATTGACCTCCTGTATTCTCCTCAGACTTGCAAAAAATGAGCATCTACCTGTAATAAAACATGTAATCATGGAAGAAGGGAGGTGATCGGGCTCTCTAAATCCAATAAATATGAAAAGAATTAACAAGTAGTTACTCTGAAAACAAATAACAAAGTAGTGTTAATTTATTACCAGTGGGACAACGGTGGCCAACCATACTAACCAACAGTATTTTAACCGTAACTTCTTTGTTTTTCGTCCGATTTGCATGATTCCAAAGCCGAATGAAAGTGAATTAATAGGGATATCTTCAATTGAAACATGTTTTAAAAATTCCATGATATGCTATATCAAATTTACATAGAACAACCTACGTAACAGAGTCATTTTCGATTTCCCAACTTAGACCAATAGTTGATATTTTAAGCATAACTCTTTTATTTGATGACCGATTGAACCAATTAAAATTGTAGATTAAAGTAGATTCATGTAACTATATCCAATAGAAACAGGTTTTTAAATCATGAAGAATTGATGCGTCAAATGTGCGAAGGAACAGTGGAAAAAATAGAGTTTTAAAGGTGCTGATTTATGATAGATAGTTAGTATTTTGGTCATAAGTTTCTCATACGATATCAAAATAGGGTGATTCAAATTGCATTGTAAACTATATTAAAAGGGAAATATACCATGGAAACGGGTTTCAAAAATCTAGTCATGTAGGCCTCGGAAAAGGTATTGTCCCAACTCTATTCCTGAGTTGTCTACTCGACATACTATCAATGTTTTGGTCACAAATTTTTCATTTAAAATCCAAATTGAGTGATTCAAATTGTATTAGAAAGTAGAAATAAAGGGCTACTTAAGATAGAAACATTTTTGAAAATACACCCATTTTTTCCCTCAAAACATGACTATACCGACTGTGATTTCAGCAGTTTTATCAAGCCCACACGCCCTAAGATATGATAATTTTTTTATTTTTTTCCAAAATGATGATGAGTGTTTGTAGAAATCTGATTTTTAATATAATATATCTACATACACAATTAAATTCAAATATTTACCATTGATATTGATATACTCAGCAAGTTGCAACAAACACAACCCGTTCTACGTATAACAAAAATTATTTATATACTTATTTATTCTATTTTCTACACTAACCTATTCTACCTTGAAAAATAAAGCATACTTACGTATAAGAGTACTTCCAATGGAGTCATTTTAAAAATAAGGCCTCAAGTGTATACATACCCGAATTTGAGAAATGTTTATCAATAAATACTAGGGTATGAGAGACCAACTTCCCTTGAAAATATGATGTGAAAAATTGCTGAAGTATGGAGTGATGCTCAAACAACTGATGAAGTGAAACCAATCTTCAATATATTCTTTATTTTCTTGATTTCCCATAGTTGTCATATCATGAATTTCTTGAGTTTCTAAAACAACTTGTTGATGCAATCTAGAAGAAACCTCTTTTTCTTCTACAATTTTTGGATTTGAAACATTTCCAACCTCGATATAAGTTTTCTACAACTGTGTATGCGAGATAGGTTGGGTGGGAAGGGTAGGTAAATTTTGCAATTCAACATTGTAAGCCTATTGTATTGGTTTATTATGGTGAGGGTGTGGAATGAGTTGAGCAAGATATTATGTAGGACATGGATGATTTTGATGATGTAGTTGATTGGGATGTGTGGATGATTTTGACATGCAAGCAAGGTGTTCTTGAAAAGATGGAAAAGAATATGGATGATATTTTTGTGCTACAAGATGAGGGAGAGTAGTCATGTAATCATAGGATGAACCATGCCAAACTTGTGGAAAATATTGATGGGGGTTATATTGAGATTGGCATGGCTGCCCTAGCACATGAGTATTCCATAATAGATTATGCAATTAAGACAATGGAGAGGAAGTGTTTTGAAACATACATGTAGGCCAAGGTTTCAATTGTTGTGAAATTGTTGTAGCTTCTCCATCTCTTGAAATGTTGTTTTCAGCCGAGGTAAGAAAGAGAAACTATCCATGGGATGCTCCTTTTGGCATTGAGGAAAAATCACTTCTTCAAGTTCTGCTTGAATTTTCTTAACCTGCAAACCATGCAATTGTGAATTTAGAGAGCTAATAAAATCAACTTTAAAATGTTCAAATAAATCACTGATTTCATCTCTTATATCTCCTGTTCTTGTAGCAAATTTGGAAAGGAAAGAAGAAAATTATCTAGAATTCTTACCAGCCTTGGATATTCCTCTTGAATACCTTATGCATAAATCACAAACATCATCATATGATAGCTGAAAAACATCACATTTTCCTATCAGATTTAAGATTTCTAAAATTTCATCTTTAATCCCTTTAAGAATGAGTGTTTTTAAGATCTCTTTTTCCAAATACTTATGCTTTGATTTTTGAAGGTTGTATTTAAATTGCTCCAAAAAGTCATCCAAGCTTTTATCTTCCCCTTGTATCATACTGAAAATATCTTCATTGGCCTTGCAATAGTCTTGGTACCTCTCCAAGGATACATTCTTAATGTCCTCCCATGTTTTGATGCAGTTCCCACCAAGGCTCATGAACCATCAGAGAGATACTCCTTTTAGAGTAAGAGGAAACATTTTCAACCTTTATCATTAGCACAATAATCATATTCTCTACAAAGTACTTCAAACTCAAATAAGAATGTATTTGGGTTCTCATTATCCAAACCATGAAAATTTGGTAGAGAAGATGGAGGAATTATGTGCATTTGTGTCACTCCTTCTATATCTCTGATAGGGAATTCAAAAGTAACAATGTGAGCCATTTCTTACCATAATAGAAGATGTTCTTCATGTGCTACTTTGAGGTTCCTCCTTCAGATATTCCTGTCAATTTTTTAGTGGAATGGGTGGTGCTTACATCACCACTTTGAGTGAAATGGTAAGATTTCTTCAAATTTCTACCTATTTCTTCCTAGTTAAAAAAAACAATTTGAAAGGAAATCTAAAGCTCAAGACCTGGAGCAAGGTGTCAAAAGACCCTTCCCTCCCCAGGACTAGAAACCAAACAAGAAAAGAATGCACACAAGGAAATCTAAAGCTCGGAACCTGGAGGAGGGCGTCAAAGGACCATTCCCTCCTTAGGAGGAAAGATTAGTTCTTCCAAAATAAAATAAAAAATAAAAATCCAAGAAAAATATTTAAGCTCAGGACCTAGAGCAGGGTGAGAGAACTCTTTCCCTCCCCAAGACGAGAGAGTGGATCCTATAAAGTAAAAACAAGCAAAAATGTAGGAAAAATAACTACGCTTAGGACCTGGAGCAGGGTGTCAAAGGATGATTCCCTCCCCAGGACGGGAGATTGACCTTCTGGTCGATACAGATCATGTCTTGTACCTTGTTAGCCTTCCCCAGCAACGACGCCAAAATGTTGGTGTCCGAGTATGAACAACCTACATTAATTTATCAATCCGGGTGTGTACTCTTTTCAAGGTAAGGTGCAAAGTATATGCAGGGGAAAGGTTACAATCTACATCAATCAAGGGTTCATGATTAAGAAATCAAAGCATCGCTATAACATTAATGGAAATTAAATTGCAGAAAGAAAAGAATTCACAAAAATCTATGGAATTCTGTAACAACAATATACAAAATTCAACAAGTAAAACAAGATACATAAAAAGGACACACGGACAACACCTGATTAGAAGAGTGGGCCCAACTCTATGGTCAGGATTGTGCTTAACTCAAATATTGAGAAAAATATCAGAAGTCTAGAAATTTCATTAACAAGAGTTCCATTGTTACAAAGCTCAATTCTTCCATCAACTAGCTCCCCTTTCTCTCTGAATTGTGTCTTTTAAATATACAAACATCCAAAGGAAAGTTACAACAAATTGATCTCAATATTCAAAATGAGATCTAAGAGATCTGTCCATCATGATTCAGCTAGAACAATTCGAATTTGGTTATTACAATTTGGGTAATTTTGGAAAACGGCCGCAACAGCAAATCTGCAAATATGTCCTTTGAAGAACCTTATGTTTCTCATAATACAAATCGAATTTCTGGAAACGGCTACATGAGTAACTGATTGATCCATTCTGAACAAAACCCATGTCTTAGAGTTTCCAGATTTGCTTTCATTTACCCAAAACGTCCAACACAAAATGGTCGCTTCTTATGCCAACGAATTCCTGAGTTAGAATATCTAATTATCTGTTGAAGACCAAATTTGTAATCTGAAAGAGATCTTGGAGGTTAAAATCATGAGTGAGGTTATAACGAATGAATAAACCAAAATCATACATAATAATCACTAATTATTAAAAATAAATGAGATCAGATACTATTTATCCACAAGAGCATAAATGATTATGAAATGGAATTATATAATAAATTATGGTAAATAATGTGATAAAGGAATAGTAGAAATAGATAAAATGAATGTTAAGAAGTGGTAATAATAATGACTAATTAAGAGCCCAACAGGGGACATCTCAAACATGCCATTTAATGAAATTGCAAAATTATGTCAAAAATATTCTAGAGGAAGATCAAAAGATGGAAGAAGAGATGTTAGTTCAAAAGCAGCAAAATCAGCAGCAAGAGGGTAACAAGAGTAGAGATAGGAAACTTGCTGGAAAACTTCAAAACTGATATCCTAAGTAAATTAGGGACACAAGTAGATGTTTTAAAAGAAAACAAAAAGGAAGAAGAACGAGAAAAAATCTTAGCAATCTTTTGTCCCAAATGTAGGAAGAAGCATGCATTAAAAGAATTTCCTTTAGATAGTGTTCAAGTATGTGGTCTTTGTACAGAAAACCATTCAACAGAAAACTGTCTAAAATTGAAAGAATTGCAAATGAATCCAATGGAATAAGTACAAGGAACAAAAGGTTTCTATTATGTGGCACCAAGAAGGCCTTGGCAGCCAAGGATTCCTCAACAATTTCCTCAGCAATTCCCTCAACAAAACTATCAGTATCCTCTTCAAAACTCTTGGAATGCCCCAATGCCATGGCAAGCTTGGTCTCCACAACAATATCATAACCAACCTGTACAAGGTTGGAGAGGATATGGTTATGGAAACTAACCACCTCAACAAATGTATCCTCAACAATACCAACAACAATACTAGCAACAATATCAACAACCATTCACATACCAATAGTTCCAACAATATCCACAATCCATGCCATTTCCACAATAGAATTCTGCACCATTACTAACACAACCACAATAGCTACATCTACCTTTACACTAGCTCAGATGAACTAAACTACCAGCTCAGCCAGTGGCAAATCCAAGCAATAAAATGGATAAATCTGCATACAATGTGGAAGAAGCAACATATTTTCCAACATACTCCATTCTTCCCATAAATGATGTCCATTTAAGTTCTGGGAAAGTACTTCATAAAAATTCTCCTCAAATCATAGAAGAACCATCTGAACAAGGAGAACAACCTAAAACATCACATTCAGAAAAACAAAGTCAGAAAGGAAAAACTATCATAACTCAAACACCACCCTATCTAGAGAAGTTAATAGAGAAGAAAATTCAAATGGCCCTTCCTGAATTTGATATTCTGGATGAATTAAAAAATGCTTATGTAAAAATTCCTTTATTATAAGAAATCAAAGAAATACCAATTTATGCTAAAACAATACAGGAATTATTCATCAAGAAAACTGGTAAAAAGAAGAAGGATCGTACTATAATCCAAGTCATTGGAAAATTAGCAAGCCTCATCTCTACAAAGATAGCAATAGAAAAATATATTGACCCTAGTATCCCTATGGTTACTATTTCAATAAACAAATTTGCAGTTCCAAACACATTGATAGATTTGGGAGAAATTACAAATGTAAAGACTACAAAGATAATGAAACATTTAGATTTAAACAACATTAGATCTACTACTACAATCTTAGAGTTAGCAGACAGATCTAAAGTTATACTAGAAGGAATATTAGAAGATAGTATAGTCTCTTTGGATTCATGGGAGTATCCTGTAGACTTCCTCATCTTGCAGCCAAAAACAAACTTGGGAGGACATCCTCTAATCTTAAGCAGACCATGGTTAGCCACTGTTGATGCTTTTATAGGATGCAGATCTGGAAGTATGATTATTGCACATGGAGATGAGAGAAAACACATCACACTTGATTCTCTAGCACAATCACCTTCTTTAGTATCAATACTTGAAGAACAAGAACAATAGCAAACTAAATCAGTTCTAAGTATTAATCAAGTCTTTGATCTTAGAGAAAAAGAGGAGAATGAAGATCTATTGCATCTTTTCATCTCAGAACCAGATATTTCAGAGCAGCTTAGAGTAACTCAGTATGAAGCTGCAAGTAATCGTTTGAATCAGTGTTCTCAGGAAACCTATAAAATTCAATCACTACAAGAATCCTTCGCAAATATATTTCATGTAAACACAATTACCAATTCAACAACAAAAACAATTGAGATATATCCTGGAAAACATTTGAACATTGGTAACCATTTACATTTGTCTCAAGAGCAAGAGGTAATAGCATTACTAAAAAAATACTCAAAATCTTTTGCCTAGGATTACATAGATATGCAGGGAATTCATCCCAGCACATGTATCCACCACATCTATACAAATGACCAAAGTAAACCAGTAACGTAGCCTCAAAGGTGAATGAACCCCATGATGAAGGAAATAGTGAAAGAAGAACTACAGAAACTACTACAAGTTGGGTTCATCTATCATATTTCTGATAGTCAATGAGTTTCTCCCTTAGTAATTGTACCAAAGAAAAATGGGAAGTGGAGAATATGTGTGGATTACCGGGAATTAAACAAAGCAACATTAAAAGATCATTTCCCGCTACCATTTATTGACCAAGTCCTAGACTCATTAGCTGGGAAGAAATTATTTTCATTTCTAGATGGGTTTAGTGGGTATAATCGGATTAGAATAGTAATGGAATACCAAGACAAAACAACATTTACCTGCCCATGGGGAACCTATGCATACAATGTTTCACCATTTGGACTATGTAATGCACCTACTACTTTCCAAAGAACAGTTCTTGCAATATTTGCTGATCTGATCCATGAATGTGTAGAAGTCTATATGGACAATTTCACTATGTATGGAAACACATATGAATATTGTTTGAAAAATATTGAGAAAGTTTTGAAATGATACATAGAGACAAATCAATCCCTGAGTAATGAAAAATGCTATATGATGTTAACAGAAGGGATAGTCTTGGGACACCATATTTCCTCACCGGGAATTAAGGTGGATCCAACTAAAATACAAGTCATTGTGAATTTGATGCCACCTACAACTCAAAAGGAGGTAAGAAGTTTCTTGGGTTATGTAGGCTACTATAGGTGATTTATAGAAAACTTGAGTAAAATAGCACAACCTCTATTCAAGTTACTTGCAAAGGATGTTGAATTCCAATGGAAAAATCATTGTCAAAATGCATTTCAAATATTGAAAGAAAAACTATCAATTTCCTCATTCTCAAGGACCGAATTGGTCTTTGCCATTTCATATGTCAACTAATGCATTTGATACTAATATAGGTGCATCGCTTGGACAGAAAGAAAACCTGTTCAATTATGTTATATACATGATAAGAAAAAACTTAACACCGATAGAATTGAACTACATAGTCACAGAGAAAGAGATGTTAGCATAGTACATGCAGTAAACAAATTTAGGAATTACATAACAGGATAACAAGTATTTATTCATAAAGACCATTCAACAATCAAATACTTAATGAACAAAGCAATCACAAATGGAAGAATAACAAGATGGTTACTGTTAATGCAAGAATTTAACATTACAATTTAAGATCGACTGGGTAAAGACAATCAAGTAGCTAATTTCCTTTCAAGGCTTCATACACCTGGTGACCCAAATCCTGTGACAGATAATTTTCCAAATGAACATTTGTTTGCAATAACTATAAAAACACCATGGTTTGCAGATATAGCAAACTATTTATCCTCAGGAAAATTACCAGCTCAGTTCACAAAGAAATAAAAACAAAAGATCATTAGAGAAAGCTCTAGATACAGCTGGGTGAATGGTGATTTGTTTTATACTAGCTCTGATTTAATAATAAGGAAATGTGTTAGAGAAGGCGAAATACTAGATATATTGAAAGCATGTCATGACGAGACATGTGGTGGACATTTTACAGACAAGAAGGAAACCTACAAGGTGTTGCAACTAGGCTACTACTGGCCAACAATCTTCAAAGACTCCAAAGCCTATGTGAAGAGGTGTGACAGTTGCCAGAGAATAGGAAGACCAATAGTATCAAATGAAATGCCACTAAAGCCACAAGTGCTCATAGAACCATTCGAGCAATGGACTCTGGATTTTGTGGGACCAATAAATCCACCATCAAATAGAAAGAAGTACATCTTGGTCTGTACAAACTATGTAACCAAGTAGGTTGAGGCAAAGGCGGTAGCAAGGGTAATAGAAAGTATAGTGGTTACATTCCTCTTTGAGGAAATATTTGTTAGATTTGGGGTACCAAGATAGATTGTAACTGACCAAGGCACATAGTTCACTTCAAAACTTGTTTGAGATCTTACAGAAAAGTACAAGATCAAACACAGAAAATCAACAATGTACCAACCTCAAGAAAACGGACAAGTGGAAGCGACAAAAAAAGTCCTAGAAAACATAATGACAAAGACAGTACATATTAATAGGAAGGATTGGTCAGAAAAGTTAAGAGATGCATTATGGGCATACTTAATAACATGGAAAAACACAACTGGGTTTGGCCCATACCATTTAGTGTATGGAAAAGAAGTCTTACTACCCATAGAATTTCAAATACACACATTCAAGTTAGTAGCAAAGTTAGGACTAAAACTGTTTGAAGCACAACAACAACGGATAATGGAATTGAATCAACTGGATGAATAGAGACAGAAAGCAGTAGAACACACAACACTGGTGCAATAGCAAAGAATGAAACGACGTGATCGATTCATCAAGAACAAGACAATCAACAAGGGAGACTAGGCATTATTGTTTGACTCCAAATTCAAATATTTCAAGGCAAAGTTTACAACTCATTGGCTAGGGCCATATGAGATAGAAGAAATATTCAATAATGGAATTTTTCAGATAAAAGCAATTGATCAAGAGTCCAATTCATTTTTATTAAACAGACACAGGCTTAAAGTTTACAATAAGCCTATCAATAAAGAAGATTTTGAGAAACAAATGACAAAAGAGACGGGTCTGGAAGTAATGGAATGGCATATTAGTATGCCTACCAGTACCCCAAAAGAGGAAGAATAGAAAAATAATAATAATAATATGAATAATGATAAAAATTTTGCTAGTGAAAACGAGGTAACTGGCACCAAGAAAACAAGAATTAATGGAGGAAAACCAAATAGTTTTGGCTTGTATGAATTCACAATTTTTGTTTTACTCCCATAATAGTTTGATTTTGTAGAAGAACCTCCAAAAAAAAACAAGACATGAGGACAAGTCTTCAAATAAGCAAGAGGGAAAGTTGCAAAAGAAACTTAGTTGAGCAGCTAGAAGTTTGAGCAACTGAATTGACGACAGAACTTGAATTGTACTGCAGAAGGGACCTGAAACATTTTTTAAACCATTGAGCTGAAGGGAACTGAAATGTTAGAAAAAAACATGTATATACTGCATAAAAAAATATACATGATAGTAGGGACTTGAGTTATTATCAGTCAATTGCAGACGGGACTTGAACGACATCAACAATCAATAGACCTGAATCAATGAAAGATGCAAGAACAGTAAGCATAAATAGAGTTTATATTTCAATCCATCTTAGACATTTCATCAAAGACATTTGACCAGAAGACATCATAGCCTTTATCAAATACTATCAGGGAGTACAAGTACTGTGAGTACAAAGTTCTGCTCTTGAAAATTCAAAACGTTTTTAGAATTTTTTTAGAAACATGTTAAAATTGAGTTAGTAACTAAAAGCATCATTTTACTTACATCTTCATTTCACTACCGTCATACTATTATTTTTATTTAGGTATTCATTTCACTACCCTCATCTTATTATTTTTACTTACATATTCCTTTTAGTACCCTCATCCTATTGTCCTATTCATAACCATTATCCTATATTTAATACTATAAACATCCTCCAAATATTTATTTCATGTCCTATATTCATATTCCATACTCCATTTACATATTCCATATCCATTTCATCTCCTCACCATAACTTTTTTTTTTTAAATCAAGAAAGGATCAGAATAGAGGGTTCAACAATTGAAACCATAGAACCTATACAACCAATTACAACATTAGTATCATGGAATTAATTTTAAAACATGACCTAAATATGGTCATTTTTAATATTATAAAGATATATATTGAAATAAAATGGAAACAAGTGCATTATAAAAAATATAAAGTGGAGGAAATAAAAATGATTTATTGTAATAAGTTATAATAACACATAAGCAATGATACTATTGAAGTGACAAGGGTTATTATATAAACATATAATGCAAATACATGTAATAAGTGCTTCAGAGGAATAAGTCATATGTAATGGACGTAATGGATATAAGGGAAAGTATGATGACAGTTGAATGGAGACAAGACCATACACCATGCAATAAAAAATATTCAAATGGAAATCAAAACACAATGCATAACAAATACAAGCCAACTATAATAAAACAAATGGTTTGCAAATAATATGATGGCATAAATAACATATTAGTCAAGGTCAAATAATGAATGCTGCGACAGTACTAAGGAACGGTATGTGGGACAGTCATGACAACCACGATGGAATGAAGGGCGGCCACGATGAAAGCCATCAGAAGATACAACAGGTAAAATGGTCAAACGAAATTTTAAATACAAACAGCAGAGGTTTCAAAACAACGCTGAGAGTTTGCATATAGTCTACCATTGTATACACAGAGTGCGGTGAATATCGTTCCCTCTCACCCATCACAGTCATTCTGAAGGCTCAAGGAGAGCAAATGAAATATTGCATAAGCATTTAGAATACGGTTGAGAGCTTGAGATGAGTGTTTGAGTGAAGAAACATGAAAATAGAGGAAAGTGAACTCAGAAGGCAAAGGCAGAAGATATAGCGGTTGGGGATTGAAGTGATAAGAATGAAATACAGAGAAGATTAAGGGATAAGCTGAGAATACTAACAGAGAAAGTGGAGTTAGTTAAAAGAAATCTTGTGCAAAACAAGGTAAGATCGAAACTTGATCTCCCTCATTGAGTGCAACAGATGGCTATGAGAAAATCACGGGATCCTTTCATTAAAATAGAGATTAAACTCGGAGATAGGGAAGTGCTCCAACTTTTGTTGTCATTTGTCATTAGTTGTCTTTGCCATCAGTTAACAAATAGATGTTTTGAACCAAATTTTAACAAGTGGCAACCATAATAAAATGCAGGTCAGTTGAGACACGATCAAACAAAAATCAATATAAGTCATTGTAGCCAGGTAACTCCATTTGGAACCTCCACGTTCACTCGTCAAATCACTGGAATGAATGTTTGATTGAAGAACTAAATGTTTTCGTTGAGACTGAGTAATGAAACAAAATGTTTAGTATAGTTTTGAATACATAAACACAGGGTTTTGAGATTGAATAATGAAAACAGAGAGTTTAAGTGGAGATTTGAAAACACGTGATGTCACCATGTTAAAACAGAGTGTTTGATTGTAATTTTGATTGCATACACACATGTTGGGTAATGAGATAGAAATATAATTTAAGATCTGGTTGCATGAATACTACACCAAATTGGTCGATGAAACAGAGTATTGAACTTGCAAAGAAATGCATAAAACAAATGGATTCGTTGAGTACACAGTTAGTTCAAATAACATAAATCGTGGTTCAATTGTGTAAACAATGAGTTCAAATTGCAAAAATCGTGGGCTGATTGCATAAATAAGGAATTTGATTGCATAGATAGTGAATTTGATTACATAGACAATGAGATTACTTGCACACACAGTGGCATTAATTTGAAAAACAATAAATGAAGCAATAACTCCAGTTTAATATATGAATGAGATATGAATAATTGTGTTTGACATATGAATGAGTTAGGAGAGTGACAAGGAAAATCGAAAAGGGAAAAAATCATGATATGATTTTATTTAAAAAAAAATAGAGATCGATTTCCAAGTCTTCTCTTATAAACAGTGTTATGAATGAAAATGAATACTTTGTTTGGATGGATAGAATAGGGTTGTGATAATAAGGGACAGAGCTAAGAGTGGATTTTACATCAGAGAACGTAGTTGTGTTTGTTTTTCAGTTACAAAGGTTAATAAAAAAAACACAGATTCATTGATTGTAGAAAGACGGGGACAAAAAGAAGCCTGGTTTTATCATTCTAAAGAATAACAGGAGAGAGGTAAGCCTTCTACAAACTGAATCAAAAAGGCTTTTATGCATAAATGATTGTTATTGTTATTTTTATTGTTAAAAATGAATTTAATGATAGTAGAAGGGTATATCCACTAGTTTTCAGAAAATATGACCACCATGATAGAGCCAAAATTTTAAATAGAACAATGGAATGAGGAAACAATAGATAATTTGTATCAACCAGAGCTAACAGGGCTTTTACAAAGGTTCAATGGTCACAATGAGGGGATAACCAGAGAATTTGTGAATAAGTATACTCATGAGAAAACAAGGGTAGGGAACCTAATCATTCCAGTGACTCAGGAATACATTTCCCAAGCATTAGACCTTCCACTGACGGGGGAAAATTATCACAAGGGTCTACATTTCAAGGAGAAAGCATGGACTTTCTTCTTGGAGAAAAACAAAAAGGGAACCTTTGAAAGGGCCAAAGGTATACCCAGGGAGTGCTTCAATGAGCCATGGGGTGAACTAGTCTTGATTTTTCAAAAATTCTTCACTTGTGATAGGGGACAGAGTGTGGCACACTTGTATCATGTTAGGCTCCTCCAACACAGAGGAAGTCAAAATAAACCTGCCATATTTCTTCTTACGAAGTCTCACTAAGATGATAGAATTAGTAAGAAATGAGAATAAACCAAGAGAGGCTCAAGTCTATCTTCAGGGACTCATAAAAATACTTGTAGAGCATCAAGTAAAAACATAGGGCATAACTTGGAGAGAATTTTTAAATCATAATCAGTATCAGGAATGGGTCATTAAGGAACAAAAAACAGTAGAGCAGGAAACTAGGGGCATTATGACTTCACCACTTTATCCTAGAACCAGGTCTAAGAAGTAAACCAACACTGTCATGGTTGAAAAATAAACATCCATCATATCCAATCCTAGGAGGCCTAGGAGGAAGAGCCCAATAGAAATGAGTAGCAGGGACCAAGAAGTAAGAATTGTAGAAACATGTTCTATAGAGAAGAAAGTAGAGGATATAATTGAGAGACTAGAAAAAGAAGCTCTAGAGAAAGACTCTTATTTTGATGTGTGGCAGCAACATCATTTGCAAAAGACACACAGGAACTCGAAAAAGAGTTACACTTGAGCAAAATAAAAGAATTAACAGACCAGCTAGAAATAAATAAGATTCTAGAAAATCACTTGAAAAAGGAAAATAAGGTAAGTAAGAAGAGTAATTCAAAGTTAGTTAAGGAGAATGAAAAATTAACTAAATAAATAAGAAAACTAAAGAGAAAGAACGACATACTTTGCAAATAGGCATTCAAGTGGCTTAAAGAAAAGAACATGTGGAAGAACAAATATAAAAAACAGAAGGTCAATGCTACTATGTATAAAGAAGAAAAAAGCATGGGGATAGATTATTTGTTAGAGGCAACACAGCAGGAGGCATCAGGGTCAGGAACAGGACACACAGCAGGGGTAAGGAGATCCAAGAGAAAGAAACAAGCATGAGGACATGCTTGAAGATCAACAAGGGGGAGATGTTGGCCCTCATTTTTGGTCCATTTTTGCTTAAGGAAACTTACTTAAATCTTATATTATCCATCCATTTTCCATCAAATATATCTCATTTTCATGTATTTTATGCACATTCAGGTATTTAATTTTAATTTTTCAATTTCTAGAAGTTTTTATGAAAATTGAATTTCAAGTGAAATTTTTGGACAGAATCAGAAATACCTATAATAGCTATATGGATGTCATATTTTTAGGACACCTGGGCTTGAGCTTGATACATGTATGGAAATCTTTGGAACTAGGACTGAACTAAATCCAATTGGTTCAGTCAAAACAAGCTAAATCAGGCATATTCAAAGATGATCAAACAGGACCAGTCATCCAGAAAATCCCTAGGAAATAGGGCAGTTTTATGATTTCATGGGATTGTCCATATTTTTAGTGATAGATTGGATGGATTCAAATTGGATAGATGGATATGAGTAGATATAGTTGTTAGAGAGACTTTATATCAGTTTGTTTCATGATATTCTATTTAAAGCCAAAACTTTGAAGGCTTATGTATGTAGTTTTTGTATAATTTTATGCTGAGACATTTAAATATTTCAAGTTAATTTGAAGAACTTGTTATACTTCCATTTTTGTTGTTCATTAGTGTGGATGAGTGACTGAAGTTTTAGTAGTTGATAACATCCTCAAGTGTGCAAGGCAAGGGTGGAGGACCCCCACCCCAATCTAAGTACACTTCATTTTTAAACTAGCTTAATTTTCATGAACTAGTTGCTTCATATTTGTTTACTAGTTTTGTTTCAGATTTGCTTACTTGAATTGATGTGTAATGATTTATGTTGCTAATTAATCTTAGTTTGTTTATCACTTTTATAAGAAGGGACAACAAATGGTTCAAGTTTAATCCTCCTTCTATTGAATTTATGGATCAAAACTAGAATTCATGTTTAGTGTGTTTAAGCAATTTTATGCAATTTTAGTTTCCTAAAAATAGCATAATGACGAGTGAATTGTGATGAGGAATACCAAATAACTCTTAATTTAGGAGTCTCCTTCATTGTTTATTTACGCATCTTGAGTTTTTGTTAATTAATGATTTTTTATTTCTATTCATCAAGTGATATTGTAGAAAGACGCAAATGGATCTCTTAAGTTAAGATCCAATTCATCTCACATACATTGCAGACGTGAATTAGAAATTGTTTAAATAGATTTATATTTGTAATATGCACTTCCTTAATTCCTTATATTTTATCTTCTAAGCTTGGCTACATCTTATATCCATACATTGTGGACATGCCTCCAAGTTCTACAAATGTGGATTGATAATGAATATTTGTGTTAATTTGTGTTAATAAATTATCCCAACAGCCTAGAAAGCAGGTTAGCTAACTTGTTTCTATTGTGTTCCTTATACTTGATCACTAAATTAATTGACTGTAGAAACTCTTTCCACTTACTGTTATGACATGGAGTGGTGTTGTTATTGCTGAAAATGAAGCTATGAATTTCCTCAAATATTGTTCCACCCCAACTAAACTCCTACCCTCAAAACATTAGTAGGCACTATCCATTTCATGATGGCCTCCATCTTGGAAACATCTATCTTCAGCTCTCCTCTACCTATCACATACCCCAGATATACCAATCACTGTTATGCAAAATCACACTTCTTGAGATTTGCTAACAGTTAGTGCTTCTTTAATGTCTCCAGTGCCTGCATCAAATGTGAGATGTGCTCCACCCAGGTAGGATTGTATACAGATATATAATCCAAATAAAAAATAACAAATTCATTTATAAAATGGAACAGTATATCATTCATTAACCTCATAAATGTAGCTAGTACATTACATAGGCTTGAATAGCATGACTAGCCACTCATAAAAACCTTGCCTGGTTTTAAGGGTGGCCTTCTAGGTATCTTCTTCTATGACTCAAACCTAGTTATATCTAGACTTTAAGTCTATATTAGTGAAGTATTTCACTTGGTGTAAATGATCAAAGATATGATATATTCTAGGTAGGGGGTACATGTTCCTAAGCGTGATTTTGTTCAACATCCTATAATCAATACAAATCTTCCAATTCCCATCCTTCTTTAGCACAAGGATGATGAGTGACCCATAGGGTGATGTACTTGGTTGAATTCACCTCTTTCTAGACTGACATACAAATAATCTTCTCATCCACATCTGAGTTAATTTCAACTTGGTTGATCGAACTGGTGTTCATGAGTTTTTTCTTATTATTATCTTTCTTTTTATTCTTTGAATTAAGTTCCAAATGCAACTTCTAGTACTTTGCCTTTGTATAATTGTCAATATTACAATTATTGCAACAGTTGCTAGGATATTTGGACTGGTGTGATGTGGCTTTCATATTTTATCTTTTCCCCCTTCCCACTTCATCTTCCACTCCTTATAAGTATCTTGTTCTTCTTTCTAACTTTAATCCACTTGATTTCCCTTTCTTCATGCCCATACTCTCCACGTATTGTGCATGTACACAAGTATTGTCCACTAATCTAGACTTGAAAAACATCCCTTGCTTCTGCAGATGGTTGTATAGACCCCCCATATACTAAAGGAGTACATATGGGTTCTTTGGGGAGACACCCAAAATTATTCCCATATTTCTAAATTGTGGTGTACTCATGTACACTCTACCATAGCTTCTACTGAAGTAGACCCATTTGATCCATTGGTCCTCTACATAATTAATAGGGTAAAATTATGGATTTCTGATGGTTTTCAAGTCCACCCACATAGTCACTTGAGAATATCCCTCCAACCTCAAGGTATTTGTGTGGCTTTCCCATCAAGTCACAGCATGGCTCTCTAATTCCAGCCATACAAATGAAATATTTTGTTCTCTTTCTATATGATGAACACTAAAATATACTTCTAATTGTTGTAATCAATGATTTAGCTTTAGAACATAGATATCGCCTTGGTATGTCTTGATACAAACCTTCACATCCATTTTGAATAAGGACTGTGAATGGTTCACATCACTTGAACTAGGTTGATCTCTTTCAGATCATTTCTTCGACTAGCTCCTCATTTCTTCCTAATCTCCTAATCTCCCCTCTAATCTTTCCTCTGCATTATAACCCCCATATTCTTTGAGTATCCTCAACTTATTATTTAGGAATGACATGAGGATATTCAAATTATTGGTTATATATGCAATGTGTGCTTCCAACTACGAAAATCACTTCTCTGCAAGATCGGGAGGGTTATTCACAAATTCATCGACCATGATTAGGGTTTTATGACTTTTGGCTTAGATGATTTATATCCCCCAAAAATATTCATAATTTACCCAAGGAATCATGCTCTAATACCTATATGATCCATAAATTATCATAGATATCCCACTAGATATTTCATCACAATAGATTTGATAAACCTATATTTAAAAAATATGAAATCTGCACTATTAGGGTTTTATTTCTCTTTAGATTTATGGATCTATAGATCAATATTAATTGTGTATGCATGCAAATTAAAATTATGCAAAAAATAAAAAACAGTGGAATATAAACTCACAAACCATGATTTGACACAAAACATAACCTAAGAAACCCTTTTGGGAGAAAACCCAACTAGAAGGTGAGGCCACTATGCTCTCTTTCTCTTAATAGCAAATGGTTGGGAGTACAAAGAAGACATGTGGCTAGTGGGATCCTACAATTCACAAATTATCTTTGTTTTCTCTATGCCCATCCCTCTTGGTTATTTTCTTCATATATGGAACAAATTCACTCGAAAATAATGGAACCCCTTTTCCTCCAATGGCTCAGTTATAACACAACCCAATAGGCTACTAGTGGTTAGTTTAACTTTCTAAACTATTAATCAAATTTACAATATGGACTCTTCTAGAGCCTTCTTCATTATAATCACATGGATAGTTCCTTTTCCATGAGTTATTAGGGCTGAGATGGCATCCTCTCAAATTGTGGTGGTGAAAACAAGAAGGTCAACTTCTGAGTGGCATAATACTTGCACACAGAATTCAAATGAGGCAATTTTTGCATTGTTAGAAAAGTCCCTATGTGTCGAATATGGTATAATATACCACATTCAATCAACAAAGTCCCCAAAAAATGTTGTTTAATGCCTTAAAATTCTCTTAGAAGGTTTTAGACCCTAATTTGCCAAATTGGGTCCTATCAGTAATAATGGTCTTGTGAGTTGATTCCTCCACCTTTGTCCCTCTGAAAGCATTGGTATGGATGAAAATAAATATAATAATCCAATCTCAATCTTATTCAATACCAAGTTTTTAAGAATTTTTTTTGAAAACTAGATTTTCCTTATATTTTTCTACCTTTCCTTTCTCATCCAGCTTTGTCTTATACACCCACTTGACACAATGTTGGTTTTATTTGGTGGGAGATTAAAAATATAAACTTTCTCATTCCTTTTAATGGCTTCAATCACTTCATTCATGGAATGTACCCAATTCTCTTCTTTCACTAACTCTTTAAAACAAGTAGGTTGGTAGGATAATAAGGCAAAGTGGGCTTATTGATCCATCCCATCACATTGCCCACAAGTTTCCTTTAAGCTCATTATTTTCTCATTAGGGGACCTTTGAGCTTTAAAAAGGGCCTCCTTTGGAGAATAATAAAATAGGAATTATCAATTTATAATGGGAAAAAAAAACCACTTTTTGTATTGCGTTTTTGGGTTATCTCCTTGTAGATTTCCTGAAATGCCAAGTGTAGGAACCCCTTGGATATGGAATTAAATTATGCATCCAAATAGTACCCACTTTACATAATTTTGAGTAATTCACACTTAAATAATGAAAGTAGATGAAAAAAAGTAGTTTCTAACACAGATGTGCCTTATACCTGACATTCAAGTAAATATATAAGGAGATAAACTGAAAATATAATTAAAAATAGTAATTTACATCTTTCACAATTCTTAAAAACTAAGAATAGTTTTACTTAAAATATTTTGTAGCAATAAAAGGAAATATGTCATATAGAAAGAAGAAGTAGGACACCAAAAGTCAAAGGGAGAAATCATTGGAAAATGAAACCTTAATAATTTAAATTTTAAATGTACAAAATGGATTAGTCATTCAAACTAGGGAATTTTTCAGATGATATTAGGATATCAACCATTGTAAAAGAATACTCATGATAAAATAAGATAAGTAATAATTAAGTGTAGATACTTCAGTAAAGTTGAGAATTATTTTTAGTCTTAAAATATTAAATTTGATTTATACAGATGTAAGGTCGTTTTTAACATTATCTTAAATAAATGGGTGGGAGAAGGGGGAGGGATTATATCTAATCCTAAAGGAAAAAATTTCACCAATTACTCTTGGTGGTTGGGCAAGAAAACCAACAATCAAGTGGAAATGTATGGTTATTTTAGGTCTAACTCTGGCTCATGACATGGGAATTTCTTAGCTTAAAATCCTGGGAGATTTTATGATTACAATACAGCATCTAAACAATGACTCATATCCAAAGGAGAATATCCTCAAGCTCCTCATTAAATAATAAACCATGCTTTGGATCTCCTACTTTCAAAATCTCTCTTCCATATCCTCAAAAGCCAAACTCAAAGATAGATCCCTAAGCCAATATATCATGTCTCTTAGAAATCGGTTAAAGGGAAGTTAATGGAATCAACATACTATACCATAATTTCATCAATGTGCTCTCTCTAGCCCAAACAATCATCCATGTGTCGCCCCCTTGGATTCACATTAAGGGGAAATTTAAACTTTGATATTAATTTATTTTGGGCCAAGATGGCTAGTATCACGGTTGCAGCCAAGTGGTTGACCCATGCATGGGAAACTCTATTAATTTCACACACTCCTCCTCGCCTGATACAAAAGCATGATCATCATACAAATCCACCTCCTCACAAAGTGGTGAATCCAAAGAAAATTAGCATTATGTGTTTTAATGGTGATTTGACTCACATTATGTATGAGGGTCGCCATTCTGGTGTTAAATCTCATGCCTGGTTCAGGCCATTTCACAATTTTACATGGGAAATTATTTTCAGGGGTTCTATCCCATTTGACTCTATTTGAATCTTGTGTTCATCTCTTTGGAATTCATCATGACATCTATAAGTTTGGGTTTCAAGAGGATCTGTAATGAGCTCCTTGTGTATGTCAACTCTTTTAACATCAATGGCTCAAAGAATCGGCATCTCCATCCTTACAGTCTAGCTAATTTTAGAAATGTTATTTTGGGAGCCCTTCATGTGTAGAAATAAGGTAGTGATCGATATCAGGGCATCCTTCACATATTGAAATTCGACTACATTGGGAATCTCTTTCAATTTTGTCTCAAGTTACTTCTCCCTATAGAAGTGAATTACTCTGCCCTTTTTTTCCTCATTCAACTTTGTACTCATAGGAACCTTCTCTAGCCATGTTTGACATCCTGTGTTAGCTTCATCAACTCGATTATTCCCCATTCACTAGTAGAAGGATGTATTAGCGTTGTAACCATTTTTCGCTTCTACTTCCCCTTCATCAATCTTGCCACCCTATGTTCTCCCTCCCTATGCATGAATGAAGCATTTGTTTTTAATAATCACGCATTTCTTGATGTTTCTCCATCTATCACTACTACCATCTTATGAATCTGCTACAACATCCTTTTCATGTATAACTTGAGACTAGCCTCCTTAGAAAATTGGTGTATGAGATCTGTTGGCCTAGTGCACATTGTGATCTAGAGATTGAAAGATTTGTTGCAATGAGCTTCCTCAACCTCATGAATTTAGAGACATTGTAGAGGGATCACTTGAGTCACATTGAAATGGGTCACAAGTGGGGTGGGGAATTTATATGCAAAGGAGAGGCATGTACGTCCTCGGTTGGTTTCTTGGTTTCCAATGAGTCACTTGAAGTTTAAGAGAGATTTGTCTCTACTTCACCTCTTGGAATACTTTATCTTATTTTTTTCCTACACTCATTTTTAGGTTGAAGTCCAAGCTTGATTTAGTTCTGCATTGTGATAGAATTTCATTGTGCATAAAAAGTTTTCTATCCCATAAATAAATAGAGTCATCAACTTAGTAAGGTTAAAATAAATAAACATTTTTTTTAAATAGGTTTCAAAAAACAAATGAAACAAAAGTGTATTCAGGGGAGCTAGGGAGATATGAAAATAATAAATGTTGGCAGTTATGAATACACTTGAGATAACTTATTGATTCAATTAAAAGAAAACTACATTTTATGATATTTTTTAACAGTATGAGAAATATAATATGATGCATCTAATAATGTTTAATGTTAGAATATGCTAATATGATATCTAAAAATATAACTATTTACCAATAAATCAATGTTCATATTACAAACCAAAAAAAAAACCAATTTTCCTTATTCTTTCCATAAATTAAAATAAGCATACATTCAAAAAACAAAATTTCATAATATAAAAAGGAACCATTCATTTTATATTAAATGGATAAAATATTAAAAAGTTAATGTAGACAACAATAAAATGTTGCTAGGGTTTTAGAACTTTTCATTTTCCATCCAATTCTATACAGGAATCCTTATCAGAGTTTTGTGGAACAACAAGTTTGTGGGTATTTTTAGAGGTAAGCATGAATACCCAATCAGGGGGGGTTTGAAAACACCCCCTACAAAAATGTGGTGACTAAAAATAAGTAAAGGGGTTTTGGTGATTTTGGCAGTTCTAGGAGTGGTCGTACCTCCAAAGAAACCCCAATTTTAGGAGCACAATGGAAATTGATACTAAGAGGCAGGTGCATTCACAAGGCGATGAAGAACCTGAAATTCGTTACCCCCCCCTAAAATCCCAGAGGAGCATAGGAAATATATGTAGGACAGTGAATTTATTTGAAAATTCATGGGATGATATCCGGTGAAGAAGGAAATTGAGAAGAAGATTCAAAAGAAGTGGAAATCAAAGGGGAAGGTGGACCTAAGGTTGGGTGCAAAGTGTTTCGTCATGGTTCTATTTTCCAACCTAGAGGATAAAATTAGGATTTTTGAGGGAAGACCCTATTTTAAGAAAATGTTGGCCTGCATGTTATCTCAAAATCAGGCCCTGGAAGGCTACAGACCAGGAAGACTTCAGGTAACTGTCTCAAACCAATCTTTTAGCTAAGGCTTAGCCTCCTTAGCCTAAGAGGGCTCTCTCAAAGGATTAAAGGTTTTTTATTATGATCAAGATGGCTAACTCTTGTGAAACAAATAAACATGAAAATGGTGGAAATAAAACTTAACAAGTATCCATTGGGCTTATGGAGTCATATGTGATTTAGTATTCACAGTAGGGTTGCCTTTGCATAAAAGTCAAGGCATTCAGGTTTCAACATATGTAGAGCACACCAAACACATAGAAGGCAGTTTATGAGTATATGAAGGAAATTAGAACACTGTAAGCGATTTCTAAGTAATCAAATACTCATAACACTGGAGATAACATGAAAAGACAACAAAAGAAACTCATACATTGAACTCTCTATGATTCTTGAGAAGCACAAGCCAGTACTGTATTACCAAAAAAAACAGAGTCTTTACATAAGCCAAATATCATAGCTCTTTTTTTTATAAATTTCCAACCTTGAGTACATTTCTCTTTCTCCTATTTATAGAATTCTTTACATAGCTGATATTCCTCCTCCAGCATGAGGGAACTCGTATTCTACATCCTATGACACCTACTCAAACTTTAACTAACTATTAAATGCAATAAACTGCTAACTAGGAGTTTTAGAAACCTAAGACCATTAGGAGTCTAACTCCATCATCACGATAATAATAGCTTTAATTACAATCATTCTCGTTCTTGGACAAGTGGTCTTTTATTAGCTTGGCTGTCGTGGATGTTCGGAGCTCCATACTGGTCCTCGATTTTTTATCCCTTTACTGTTGCTGAGAAGTGGGGAACTGCCCCTGTTTTTATGATTTTGGTTTCTTCAGAGATATTCGGGAGTAATTAACCATTTTGATCTTCATGAATCAGTCAACAATCCACTGGAATGCCACGTACTTCGTGTGCTGTAAGCTTTTCCCATGTACATGTGTGATGAAAAAAACTTTTTAACGTTGATTGAAAAAGTCTTCAAAATTTGGTTGACTGAACGTTAATTATGCAGCTTCAGCAGTTTCGTAGCGCGCTACGAAACTCTTGTGCAATTTCAAAAACACAGTCTTCCTTTCATAGCTAAATGATCGCCACTATTCATGGCTTAAGCCTCCTACTCCCCTAAATTTGCAACCGCAAGAAATGTTCCCCTGCTTCCATTGCAGACAAGACTAGCCCATGCTTGAGCAGCAAAATACCTATCAATCATTTCATCGAACCTTAGTAACATGGCAAGAGATGGTATTACACGTATTGTAGCACCCGCTCGAATAAAATCTCTTTCTTGGAATAGAATAGTGAATAGCAATGCACTGACCCATGTACCTCCACCATCCTCCGCTTCTATTTGATGTGCACTTGAAGAAAAATTTTCCAGTTTTTGAATTAACACCTCGATTGCACTTGCTTCCATGATGGCCACTTTAATTTCACTATTAAAGGAGGCAATTATTGATAGCAACCACATTGCAACTATTCCTCCCAACACTTATGCAAAATCGTGCTCTGTGATTGTTTCTCTTTCTTGAAAATCCCTCCCTGGTTTGTGCAACCTTCAAATTTATCATTTGTCAAATCCTTCATTTTCATAGCATGCTTCATCATGCACACAAGAGAGTGAATAAGTTGTGCTAAGAGCCTAGATTCATTAAGAGTATCCAACGCTATTTTCTTGTGTTCCTTGGTAGCACAAATAAGAAGAGCGGTTCCTCCAACTTTCACTTCTAAGCTAGAAGAATATATGACTCGGTTTGCCAGAGCAACAATACATCTTGGCATTTCTACCACCAAATCTCCATGAACTATAGACTGGTCCCGGAACAGTCTCCAAAGAACCTCAATTTCCTTTTCTTGAACTGGTGGAAGTCCAATGGCCAAGCACTTCACCAATGGTTCCAAGCTGTTAGGAAATTCAGCAAGGACTGCCCATGTTGGAATAGCAGGAGCTCCACCTTGTTTCACTCTAGCCAATATGGCAAGAGCTTCTAAAGCATCATAGTGATGAAGACATTTAATAAGCACATCATCAACAGGCATATGACTCAGAAATCGAGCAAGAGCACCTGCTGCATGTCCCTTTCCCCCTTTTGTACCATCCCTGAGGACTCTTGTCAATGATGGAATGATATCCTCTGCTAAAGCCTGCTCGGCAATTTGGGCATCTGATAGAAGACTAGCCAATGCATTGATTTCCATTTCTGCAGTAGAAATGCTTGAAGACTTCCCAAGTTCAATTAATGGTTTGACTACACCACTAGCAATATAGACCACATCTTTGTTAGTTTCAGTTGAGGAGAAAAGTGCTGCAAGGGCTCGAGCTGACTGCATAGCAATGCGCTCGGTTCCAATATTTAATAACTTGATTAAAGGCTTGATGATTTCTAGCCTTGAAAGATTTTCACAAATATCTTTTCTTACACCAAATACATCAGCAAGAACTGATGCAGCATTTTCTTGAGTTTCCTCTTTAGAAGAACCAAGCATCTGAACTAGTGATTGGAGACCTTCATTTGCAGCACCTCACTTTCTGTATGAGCTCTTCATGAGATGCCACTGAAAGTAAGCAACCAAACACCATTATCACATGTGCTTTTGAGTTTGGTTTATTCCCACAGTAAAACCACCAACTGGTTGACAATGGCAGCATCTGCATCTCTAATAAGATGCCTAAGTGCCTTAGCAACAACTTCTTGTCCCTTTGGACAAGAATTTCTCAAGAGCCATAGGAGGGCTGGAACAGCATCAGCACTTTGAACACAAGCACGAATTTATTCACTACGAGAACATAAATTTCCTAACAAAAGTGCAACATCCTCTTTTGCTTTCTGGGATCCAGATTCCAGCAGCTGGACAAGTGGAGGTATCCCACCTGCTGTTGTAATTGCCCATTTATTATCATCAACTTCTACAGACAATGAGTTTCGACATATGATATTCATGAGAGATATGAGACCAATGATAGACTAAAACAGAAAATTGACCCCATTTGACATACAGAAACAAGATGGAAAGACTAGACCCAAAACTGACACCAACCCTTTGACAAATTTAAAAAATTGATGTTCAGAATTTAAAATATTTTTTCTTGAGTGATAACAGGTGGCTCCACTTGGGATATTGTGCCCCTGTGGTACACTAGGAACATGCAGGTCCAGTGCTTTGTCCTCTTTATAACAAACATAGATTTTCTTGACAAGCATCCCCTTCAAGCTTCTTGGGCCTTCACCTCGGGCTTGAGCTTGATGATCACTATAGGAGAAAGAAATCTACATCTACTGAAAAATGCTCAGTCAACCTTGAGCTTATTTTCATTTTCCTACCTACCTACCTACCCTATCAATTCAAACTTCTTTCAGCTCAATCAATGTGAAATTTCCAATGTATCCAATCATTTGCCTTATCTGATATTTGAGTTTTTTGACTGCATCAGATTTCAGAGCCACTATGATATTGTGATGACCACTGCCATTGAAATTGCCTCTAATCTTCATAGAAGAACTGAAACACTGGAGAGTAAAACTCTTCCATGTATTTAGCTATAGGATCCCAGAATACATGATCAACTTGATGGTTCTCATAACTTTCTGGTTGTGCCAACTGATCTTCAATAACAGTGTATTCTTCCTCAATCACGAAAGAGATAGGAAGTAACACCCTCTCCTTGTGTTCTGACATAGAAACCTTTTGAACAGAATGATCATGACCATGAAGACTATATGATTGAATTTGACCTTGTAAACCTTCAATGTCTTTCTCAATGTCCTTAGTAACTTCATCCAAAAATTTCATCTTATCTTTTGTCTTGCACTGAAATGATTTTAGATAAGCAGACAAGGAAAAAGAAAAATTTTCATCTATTTCTTCATTAATATGATCATTATTCCATTGTTTGAAACCTTGAATTGAAGAAAAGTTTGCCACCAAATCTAATCTATCTATCCATTCCTCCAAAAACATAACCCAAAAGTCTTCAAATGACTTAATAGATTTGGCAGGAAAGCTTTCAATCCACCGTTTACATTTCCCTTGAAATGAATCCTAGAACAACATAATGCAAAAATCCTCATGTTTAACTCTAAGAAGCTTGGTAAAATCATAGAAGTCTGATATATGCTTCAAAGTTAAACTCAAATCTTCTCCATTGAATTTTGGACCATTCCTTAGAAAATATGCATCTTTGGGAAAATGATTTGGGAAACCGTGAATTCCTGAAAAATTTATGCATGCATACCTTGAAATAAGAATGGTAGCATCTGGATCCTTCATAACTCTAGTGGAATCACCATGAATCTATGAAGTTTGAATTCTTCAACAATGGAGTCGCCAAGGTAGATTGCAGCCTTGAAAATTCTTCTAAGCTCCTGCTACCTTCAGAAGTTCAGTCTCTTGATTTCGGGAATGAGTAATCTTCAAACTCTCGGCAGATGCACCAAAATCTTATCTCAAAATCAGGCCCTGGAAGGCTGCAGACTAGGAAGACTTCAAGTAACTGTTTCAAACCAATCTTTTAGCTAAGGCTTAGCCTCCTTAGCCTGAGAGGGCTCTCTCAAAGGATTGAAGGTTTTTGATTATGATCAAGATGGCTAACTCTTGTGAAACAAATAAGCATGAAAATGGTGGAAATAAAACTTAACAATTATCCATTGGGCTTATGGAATTCATATGTTATTTAGTATTCGCAGTGGGGTTGGCTTTGCATAAAAGTCAAGGCATTCAGGTTTCAACATATGTAGAGCACACCAAACACATAGAAGCTAGTAATAAAATACTCATAACACTGGAGATAACATGAAAAGACAACAAAAGAAACTCATACATTGAACTCTCTATGATTCTTGAGAACCACAAGCTAGTACTGTATTACCAAGAAAAAACAGAGTCTTTACATAAGCCAAATATCAGAGCTCTTTTTTTTTATAAATTTCCAACCTTGAGTACATTGCTCTTTCTCCTATTTATAGAATCCTTTACATAGCTGAGATTCCTCCTCCAGCATGAGGGGAACTCGTATTCTACTTCCTATGACACCTACTCAAACTTTAACTAACTATTGAATGCAACAAACTGCTAACTAGGAGTTTTAGAAACCTAAGACCATTAGGAGTCTAACTCCATCATCATGCTAATAATAGCCTTAATTACAATCATTCTCGTTCTTGGAAAAATGGTGTTTTATTAGTTTGGCTGTGGTGGATGTTTGGAGCTCCATACTGGTCCTCAATTTTTTATCCCTTTACTGTTGTTGAGAAGTGGGAAACTGCCCCTGTTTTTATGCTTTTGGTTTCTTCAGAGATATTCGGGAATAATTAACCATGTTGATCTTCATGAATCATTCAACAATCCACTGGAGTGCCACGTACTTCGTGTGCTGTAAGCTTTTCCCATGTACATGTGTGATGACAAAAACATTTTAACGCTAATTGAAAAAGCCTTCAAAATTTGGTTGACTAAACGTTAATTATGCAGCTTCAGCAGTTTCGTAGCGTGCTACAAAACTGCTGTGTAATTTAAAAAACACAGTCTTCCTTTCATAACTAAATG
This sequence comes from Pinus taeda, assembly GCA_000404065.3. Lineage (NCBI taxonomy): Eukaryota > Viridiplantae > Streptophyta > Pinopsida > Pinales > Pinaceae > Pinus > Pinus taeda. The sequence continues at coordinate 273,085 of APFE030562827.1, forward strand.
ATCTCCACTGTTCATGGCTTAAACCTCCTACTCCCATGAATTTGCAACCGCAAGAAGTGTTCCCCTGCTTCCACTGTAGACAAGACTAGCCCATGCTTGAGCAGCAAAATACCTATCAATCATTTCATCGAACCTTAGTAACATGGCAAGAGATGGTATTACACGTATTGTAGCACCAGCTCGAATAAAATCTCTTTCTTGGAATAGAATAACGAATAGCAATGTGCTGACCCATGTACCTCCACCATCCTCTGCTTCTATTTGATGTGCACTTGAAGAAAACTTTGCCAGTTTTTGAATTAACACCTCGATTGCACCTGCTTCCATGATGGCCACTTTACTTTCACTATTAAAGGAAGCAATTGTTTATAGCAACCACATTGCAATTGTTCCTCCCAACACTGATGCAGAATCGTGCTCTGTGACTGTTTCTCTTTCTTGAAAATGCCCTCCCTGGTTTGTGCGACCTTCAAATTTATCGTCTGTCAAATCCTTCATTTTCATAGCATGCTTCATCATGTGCACAGAGAGTGAATAAGTTGTGCTAAGAGCCCAGATTCATTAAGATTATCCAACGCTATTTTCTTGTCTTCCTTGGCAGCACAAATAAGAAGAGAAGTTCCTCCAACTTTCACTTCTAAGCTCGAACAATATATGGCTCGGTTTGCCAGAGCAACAATACATCTTGGCATTTCTACCACCAAATCTCTAAGAACTATAGACTGGTCCCGACACAGTCTCCAAAGAACCTCAATTGCATTTTCTTGAACTGGTGGAAGTCCAATTGCCAAGCACTTCACCAATGGTTCCAAGCTGTTAAGCAATTCAGCAAGGACTGCCCATGTTGGAATAACAGGACCTCCACCTTGTTTCACTCTAGCCAATATGGCAAGAGCTTCTAAAGCATCACAGTGATGAAGACATTCAATAATCGCATCATCAACAGGCATATGACTCAAAAATCTAGCAAGAGCACCTACTGCATGTCCCTTTCCCCCTTTTGTACCATCCCTGAGGACTCTTGTCAATGATGGAATGATATCCTCTGCTAAAGCCTGCTCGGCAATTTGGGCATCTGATAGAAGACTAGCCAATGCATTGATTGCCATTTCTGTGGCAGAAATGCTTGAAGACTTCCCAAGTTCAATTAATGGTTTGACTACACCACTAGCAATATAGACCACATTTTTGTTAGTTTCAGTTGAGGAGAAAATTGCTACAAGGGCTCGAGCTGACTGCATAGCAATGCGCTCCAATATTTAATAACTTGATTAAAGGCTTGATGATTTCAAGCCTTGAAAGATTTTCACAAATATCTTTTCTTACACCAAATACATCAGCAAGAACTGATGCAGCATTTTCTTGAGTTTCCTCTTTAGAAGAACCAAACATCTGAACTAGTGATTGGATACCTTCATTTGCAGCACCTCACTTTCTGTATGAGCTCTTCATGAGATGCCACTGAAAGTAAGAAACCCAACACCATTATCACATGTGCTTTTGAGTTTGGTTTAATCCCCACAGTAAAACCACCAACTGGTTGACAATGGCAGCATCTGCATCTCTAATAAGATGCTTAAGCGCCTTAGCAGCAACTTCTTGTCCCTTTGGACCAACATTTCTCAAGAGCCACAGGAGGGTTGGAACAGCATCTGCACTTTGAACACAAGCATGAATTTCTTCACTATGAGAACATAAATTTCCTAACAAAAGTGCAGCATCCTCTTTTGCTTTCTGGGATCCAGATTCTAGCAGCTGGAGAAGTGGAGGTATCCCACCTGTTGTTGTAATTTCCCATTTACATTCATCAACTTCTACAGACAATGAGTTTCTACATATGATATTCATGAGAGATATGAGACCAATGATAGACTAAAACAAAAAAATGACCCCATTTGACATACAGAAACAAGATGAAAAGACTAGACCCAAAACTAACACCAACCCATTGACAAATTTAAAAAATTGATGTTCAGAATTTAAAATATTTTTTCTTGAGCGATAACACTGCACATGAGACATTGAAAGGAATACTTTAACCTAGATAAGGAATAATTTATGGTAGTGCTAGTATGGATAAGACTCTACTCCCTTCCAACAAACTTTTGGATTCCTGAAATCCTAGAAGGTATTGGAAATTCAATAGGTAATTTTGTCAAATTCTTCGAGGTGACAAGAAGAGGGAGAAACATGTCCTACACAAGGATTTGTGTGTATGTTATCATTTCTTAGCCCCTCTTAGAATCCATTGATCTGGTATAACAAGATGAGGTATGGACACAACTCCTGGACTATGAGCATGTTCCATTCAGGGGCCATTGTTGTCATGAAGATGGTCATTTGTTTTGGGATTTCCCATTGATAAAGAAGGAGATATATGAGGCATGGAATTAAGAGAGACTGGATGGCTTCATAAAGGTGTTGAACAAATGTAGAAACACTAGAGTGCAAAAACCTGAGTTGAAGCAGAAGAATATGGAGGACAAGAATGTCTTCACAACTTTGGAATATATCGTGGAAAAATTATCCTTTCTAGTGAACATTACTATGGTGGAATCTAATTTTTAAAACCATTACAACAAGAAATCCCCCAAGAGAAATACTCTAGAAGAAGAGTCATAGCAGGAGTGATTTCTCTATCTATCAGGGATTGGAGAGGATTTGTCAATGATGGAGGAGGACATCGAATCTCTGGGGGAAGAAGAGAAATTTTTTGTTACTCTAATCAATAGTTTGGTGCAACATGACTTGCTAGAGCTTCCTTCAGATGAGAAGGAATTATATGTGTAGGTTTACAAGCATTGGAAAAGTTAATGAGGCCACGATAGGTTAAAATAGTATAACACTAGCCTTGAAGGGTACGAAGGACAAAGGGAAATAGCCCCTAGTAAAATAGGTAAAAATAAATGGAAGAAAACTTTGAGAGAAGCCCTTCAAATTAAGGTTGAACAGTTGATAAATTCGAGTCAAGTTACAACCTTACTAGAGATATTTCCCTCCTCTAAAATCTCTTCTCAATGAAGCTCATTTTGTGGAATATGAGAGGGATTAGCAATAAAGGGAAACAGAGGTACTTGAAAGAGAAGATTAACATAAAGAAACCAAACTTGGTTATTTTGCAAGAAACAAGGGGATCAATGCAGAAAATTAAGGAAATGGGCAGTAAATTATGTAGGGGCTATGAAGTTATGGCCTTGGATGCCAACAATAGTGCAGGGGGGTCTTGTGGTGTTTATTGAACCCTATAGAAGTTGAATTTTAGGATTGGAAAGCCTACCTAGGATTTTGTTTGGAAACATCAGATATCTAAGCTCAAAAAAGAAACTAAGCTTGACACCAATTGATGGCCTTCATGTCCCTAGAGAGAAAGCAGAATTCCTGAAAATTCTTAAGGATCATAAGAGGTTTATTTGTGAACCGATGTGGATTTTCGAAGGAGACTTTAACTTAATCAAGTCACTAGATGAAGAAAAGGTTGGCATAAGGATATTGGATCCAAAATCCAAGGTTTGTGAAGAATGCATTTAGGAGTTGGGGGTAGTAGACATTAATACCATTAATGGTATTTTCACCTAGAATAACCACATAGGAGGTACACCAAATTTCCAGCATAATGGATAAATTCCTAGTCTCTGAAGAGGTAATCTTGAAGCAATCATCCCATGTCTTGGCTCTGACCATTGGCATGTTCATTTGGATATAGATTTAAAGGAGGACCCCTAAGAATAGACCCTTTCCTTTTGAAATTTCTTGGCTCCAAGATCCAGATTTTATGGATAAGGCTAGATATTGGTGGGGGGGGAATCAAGGTGAAAGGGAAAAACAAGATGCACAGCCTCCAACTGAAATTAAAAGATCCCAAAGAAAATATTATGGTATAGAAAAAGAATTAATTTGGACATATTCTAGAAGAAAAACAAATTTTTTTAGGAATAGATGAAGGACATCCAAACGCCTCACATCACCCATACACTCATATTCCAACAAAATGTTTCATTCCATCCATTGCATGCCTCAGGATCAAAATCCAACCTTAAGGCCCCAGGCCTCGTATCATATTGAAAACTTGGAAGTGCACGGTCGTGAAAGAAATGTATCATTATCATCCATAAAGGGGAAGAGCCATCACATGGCCTTAAACAATCCAAAACAAGCATCGAGTGAGGTCCCTAGCAAACCCACCACCACCACCACACATATTCATTTTTAAAAGAGGAAATATTGGCAGGGAATTGAGCACTAGAACCAAGAGGGTCCATCTATTGTCCTCCATCAGAGTCACAAGTTATGTGGCTCTCTATGTGCTCAGACGAGCCTAAAAATTCTCCACACAAAACCTTAGGTTCCTCAAAATTCCCTTCACATCTTCAATATACACAAAGTTATTATATTTTTCCACCTAGTTGTCCCTCAACACCAGCTCCAGTATAATTTTCATTTGCCAATTGAACACTATTGAATTCAAATATCTCTTACACCTTCCCTTGGTGTTTCTGGGGTCCAAACCCCACAATGACATACCTTCAAGTAATTTTGAGTCCAATAGAGAATGTCTCTCTTTGCTAGCGGTTATCTACAATTCACCAGATCTATTGACGAGTATCCAGAGGAATAACATTAAAATAGGATGCCATGGATTCATGGGAAAAAATATTAGCACATTATTGGTCTAGATGAGATCTTCCACCTCCTTCCCTTCTACTTCTCCCCCTTTTATTTGGTATCATTGTAGAGTCATAGGAGGGTTATTTAATCTCTTTGAAGAGTTCACTTCTAACTGCAAAAGGACACAAAGGATGACTCAACCTTCCTCAACAAAACTAGGATAACAATGAATAATTATGTCACAAAAACACCAGAAAAAAGACCTAGCTTTAGTTGAGAGCCCACCAGACAGGGAAGCGGACAAATTTTCTTTGGCCAGAGACTTAACCCCCTTTACCATTGAGTATACTAGATAACACCCGAGGACAAAAAAAAAATCCACAACCACAATCCCACATACCATTACCCTAACCCAGCCCATGACATATGATTAGCCTCATAAATAAAGGCACCCATACTACGCCAAGAAATGAAACCCAATTACCCACTCTCTCACAAAGAAATTGACCCCACGGATAAAGACAAGATGAAATTACAGACTCGACGAAAATCGCAATATGCTGGATACAAGCCACAACTATCAATTGATATGCATAACCTAGATGAACTATGTTCACAACATTACCAAGAAAGACACTTAAAATTAACTAGTGCAAGTCCAACATGCGCGAATAGGGCTTACCACGTACAAATGTCAGCTAGAAACTCCAATTGCAAGTAATCGACCCCTCACGAACCCACGTCAAATAATAAGCACTCTTCGTTGGTATCCAAATCGAGCTAGCATTGAGAAAATAATTACTCACGGGCCACACTAGCTCCTCCTCTTTTACCCAAGAATCATCACCAACAAACTCTACAAATCAGTAGCATCTGAGTGACGAGGGACTCATTACCCCTTCACACAATCTTTCACAAATTCCTTCATCTCCCATTGCCTTCATTACATAGCCTCTTCACAAACTAGACACGTTCATGCTCATGCATGTGAGACGCAAGGTGTGTCCTTCATTCATTAAATCGCAATTACCCTAGCAAAGGTTGTGGGATGAAGCCCCACATCCCTCACCTCTCAATAAGACACCCCCATTGAGGACGATTTCAAAGCATGTTAAACATATTAAATAAATTAATATTTTCATATTATCATGAATTCCAAATGTATTTAAATCAATTAAATTTTTCATATTATCATGAATACTAGATGTAATTAAAAGGGTTTTAGGGATATTAAACATAGTACTCTCTCGCTTTTTATAATTAATTTGTTAAGAAAATTTTTAATTTAAATTACGTTGCTTTTCTTTATATAAACTTGACATAAATCTATGTTATTTAACATGAACATTGAAATATTTTATTTATGGGTAACCATAAAAATAAATAAATAAATAAATAAAATAAAATTATATATATATAAGATTTTTTTTTAATTATTAAATGTCAACTACACATAAAATCAATTATGTGTCTCTTTAATATTAAAAAGCAAATTATTATTTCTCTTTACTTTCAATTACTTAATCATGGATTCTTGTTGGACTAGAGTAGTATTAGGATGGGTGACCTCCCAGGAAGTCTTATTCTTGCAATCTCCAAAAAAAAGAGGCTAGGGTTTGAGTGTATCAAAGACAGTTAAGGTTTGTAGTCAATCCATACTGCAATAGTCATGAAATATCATGTTTCGAGGAGGTTACAGGTCGGCGGGTGTGTTATCATTTAAGGCATTTGGTGTCAGCAAGAAGGCACCTTGGAAGTTACCGTAAGTTTCTTTTACTATTTCACTCAGATTGTTTTCCTAATTTTCTGCCATTTCCTAGTATAATTGCATTCTAGCTCACATACTATATTTTATGTTCCACTGAGGTGACATAGGTGGATTGATGCCGATGGATTTGGATCTTGTGGATTACGAGTTGGAAATTCCTATGGAGAGGTCTTTGTTTTCCACGCCTATCATTACTGAGGCCTTGAGCTTGGTGGAAGGTTTCAACCTACTTCTAGGTTGGTATTTTCACCCACAATTGGCTACTACTCCTGATTCCACCATGCATGCCATTGAACACCTCAAGGAGGTGGTTGTTTCCACTATAGACTTAGATTTTCTAATAGGTGTTTAATCTCTTGTTGGCCCTTCTTATTGTTTTTATCCTCTATCCTTTGTACAACGTCAGGATTCTGAAGGCAAGAAACTATGGGAAGAGTATTCTTCTATGAGCACAAGGGTTGTTTCCATTTCGAGAGGGGGGCATATTTCAGACATCTTCAAGTCTTGAGGTATTCCCTCTGCAGAAAAGACAAGGGGTGAAGGAGAGACACATGGAGTTGGCCCTAGACACTCAGTGGCTCCCAGGGTTTGAGGGATTTTTACTAGAAGCATTCCCTATACGGAAGGAAGGTAGTTCAAATCCTAACCCGGAGGAGATAGTTCCTCAACTACTGCCCACACAGCAAGGGGATATTCTTCCAGCAAACCCTGTGTAGAGTTATAAGGGTGAGGAGCACTTTGTGATGCAGGTCTAGGGTAGCAAAAAAATAATTTCAAAGAAAATAAATAAATAAAATATCTTGAAGAGTGAAGACGGGCTTATTAATTATTGTCTCTGTGTTGGGGATAGTGTGGAAATGTTTGAAGCAACAGAGGTCACAAAAAAATCTCTAGTAGGAAGTTCCAGAAAGAGTGTTTTCATTATAGGAACCCAAGAGAAATTGCCTGACCAAAATGTTAGTGGTAATGCTTTTCCCCTCCTGAGGTTTGTCTCCCATTTAATGGATGGATTCGACCAATTTTTTAATCCTGAGAGGATGTTGAGAAGATTGAGAAGGAGGTTTAGTTCGTGGACTACACTCTTGTTTCCTTCAAGCCCTAGACCCCTCTTTTTAATGCTCGGTAGGAGAAAATGGGAATCATGCCAATTTGGGTTCATTTGTTGGGTTTTCCTTCTCATATGTGGAACATATATAGCTTCACAAGCATAGGGAATACCTTAGGAAAATTCTTGGCAGCTGAATACTCTTACAAGGAAACCAAATATTTCTTAGTTGCGAGAATACTTGTTAATCTAGACTTGACTCAGAAGCTTTAAAAAACAATGAACATAGGCAAGGAGAACGGATGGTTATTAGAGTTAGACTATGAAGTGATTCCCTTCATATGGAATAGGTACCATATATATGTCCATTTAGCTAGCAGCAACTCTTTACCTTTCAACCCAAAGAAAATGGTTTTGAGCCTTAATAAGAAGCTAAAGAAATTTGGTGGATCATCGATGTTAGGAGAATCCTACAAGAATTTTTTCATGACCCAAAATTAATTAAAAATCTAGTGTGGTTGTTCAAATGGAGATGGGGTTGTTTTTGGGTCCATAGGGGCAGGGTATTTCTCAGATGGGCTTAAGGGAGGAATTTATTTCACCTAGGTAGTAACATATTCCAATTTTGGAGGAATCAAAGGAAGTTAGGATGTCAGGAAACATTCAGGAGGAAACAATCTTATTCAAACCCATGCTAGAAATTGAATCAAGGTGTTCTTTCATTCTAGTAGCAGTGGTGGACATGGTCCCTGATCAGCCTCAGGTGAGCGACTCACAAGGCATTTCTTCCCCCTGTATCTCCAATTATTTTCTTGCGTGTCATTTTTCTATAGTGGATCTAAAAATGGATTTTGCTCCTTGAAATTTAATGTCGAGAGTGCCCCTTTATCAAAATTCATCCTTACCTCTTCTGAAATCCTCCTATGATATTCTAGGAGTTGTCGGGGGATGTGCAACTCCATCTTTAACCTCTGACTTTGTATCCTCAGAAGGTTTTAGCATAAACATCTTTTGATATAACCAAATATCAAGGAAAATTGGCTCCCTTTCATATCCTTCCCTTGGATGCCTCGGTTTAGTCCCTAGACCACTTTTTCCTGGGAAAGGAAGGGGTTAGAAATCAAACATCCCTCTTGCCTAGGCCAGATCTAGGGAGGAGCTAGCTTCTAGAAAATAGTCTTCCACAGATAGGGCTCTTAGATATTTGAAGGTCCGGTGTGGATTGATCCAATTATTTTACTCTTTTTCAATTGTCGTGGGTTAGAAATCCCTTGCAAAAATCCTTCTTTCAAAAGACTCATTGAGGTGGAGTGTCTATAGCTTATCTTTCTACAAGAAATTATAAGGGAAGGGGATTGCATTGTTGATTTCCAAGAAGAAAAAAATTCCCTTCTAGAAATTTATTAGATCATATGTTAGGAATTGGTCTAGGGGGATGGTGTTAGGATGGGACTCTCAAAAAATTTATGTTGATATCATATGGAGTATCCCCTCTAGTCTCAGGATGTAGATTTTTTTGATGGACTTCGGGAGGAGATTCACATTCCTTACTATCTATGGTCTGCAAGATTACTAGGTGAGGTTCTGTGCTACCCTTTTCTACTCCTCGATTGCTAAGAGAGAGAATTTAATTTTGGGAGGGTGTCTCAATTTCACCCTCAGAGCCGCTGAATCTTGGGGTGAGTGGGCTAGACCAAATTCATTGTATAATTTTTTCATTTACCATATAGCATCCTCTAAATTGATTGATTTGCAACTTATCAAACTAAATCCTACTTAGAGGAACCAAAGGGTTTGGAAAGAAAGAATGGCTAAGTGTATTGATAGATTCCTAATTGTCGAGGCCCTGGTGAACCAGCTCAGTCTTCTCTAGCAATAAGTTGGTGTGGGGAGAGATTCATATCACTCTCCTATCCTCCTCGAGCTGAAAGGGAAATCCTCCAAGTCATCCATCCCTTTTAAAATGAATGTTTAGTGGATCAAGGATGAGTCCTTCCTTTCTCTGGTAAAAAATAATTGGATACCCTTTGATGCAAGTGCAAACTCTTCAGTAGGTCAACAATTTTCTACAAAAATAAAACTCATAGAAACTTTAACCAAGTCTTGGGCTTTTCAAAAGAAACTCAAAGAGGAGGAGGAGATGCTATAAATTGAAAATTAGCTCCTCCTTTTATCTTATTTAAGAGATCAAGGTTTTCATGGCGAGGTCTCCAGGCAAGCTTTGGGAAAGTTGTTCGCAAGGAGGAAGGAGTTATTGGTTGCTAAAGAGTGGAATGGAGGCTCAAAACTAGATCCATTTGGCTTGAGAAAGGGGATGATAACACAAGGCTTTTTGAAGCATGTGCCAAGAAACAGATGATAGCAAATACACTATGGAGATTGAAAGATCCTCTTGGAAGGGTGGTTTCATATTTTGAAGGTCTGGCTAAATTAGGAAGGGGTCACTTCCACGGTTTATTTTCTGCTCATGGAGGAACCATAGTTCTTGAATTTCTTAGAGTTGTAAACCACTTCCAAAGGTTTGTGGTAGAGGATGAAAACTAGAATGTTATGGAGTAAATTTTGGGTGATAAGCTTAAAGGTGTCTCTTCTGGATTCCAGAAAGACAAGAGCCCTAGACCCGATGGGTGGACAATTAATTTTTTTTTCAAGAACTCTTTTACCTCCTTGGAGGGGATATTTTGTAGGTGATAAATGAATCCAAGTAGGAGGGTCATATTATAATAGCCTTTAATACAACTTTCATCGCCCTGATCCAAAAATCAAACAACCCCTCCTCTTTTGAAGACTTCAGGCCTATCTCTCTTTGCAACTGCATCTAAAATCATTATCAAAGTGATTCCTTAAGGATTAAGTCGATCCTCTACCGTTCTATCTCTTGTGAATAGTTTGGCTTCTTGGATGGTAGAAAAATCCATGAAGCCATAGGGGTGGCATAAGAAGGATTACACAACATCAAATCCAAGAATTTGAAGGGGGTGATTTTCAAGTTGGACCTATCCAAGGCGTATGATCATGTCAACTAGATTTTTATTTTCCTCATTCTCACCCATGATGGTTTTGAGATCCCCTTTATCAACTAGATTATGGTATGTATGACTTTAGTTTATTTTGTGGTGATCAATAACGGGGTCGCTTCTCCCTTTTTTAGAGCAAGGAGAGGTCTACGTCAAGGGTGACCTTGTTATAGACATTTTTGGGCACTGCACCCCAATGATAAATGTCCATAAACTAAGGGCTCCTAATTCCCTAAAAGTGTTGCCTCACTGCCTAAAGGAACAAGGTCAGCTGATTACATCATCTCCTAGAAGTTCTCCACTAAAAACTGCTCAGAAATGGTCAAAACTGGACCATGCTGAATACCCAGTGTAGAGGGTATGATGCATATCACCTTCCCAATGTAAAGGGTGCAATGCATACTGAATGGCCCCTCTGTATGGTGTGATGGGTGAGAATGGACAAATGGCAGAGACAGTTTGCGAGGTGGAAGATCATGGAATATTCTAGAAGCTTCCCCTCTGACACTTGCCTCTCTATTTTCGACCAGGGATGAGTAAGAGATCATCAGTCTCCAAGTGGAAGCAGGAACTATCAGAGAGAGGACACTAATAAAGACCCAGAAGATGACTCACCCCCCTACAATCATCTATATATGGATCCCTCGTCACAGAGATCCAGAGGTTGGAATCTTGTATCTTGTAGAGAAGTGTTATTGGTTTTCTGGTGAAACTTCATAGTGTTGGGTGATCTAAGCTTTACTTGAGGTGAAGAAGGGCTTTCTTGCTGGAGGATGATGCTGGGTCAGAACTATTGGTTGTAACCCTCTTGCTATTCTTGATATTAATAAAGCTATTCAAGTTTTCCTCCATATTCTTGTATGTTTGATTATATATGCATTTGTATGGTTAACACATATCTGGTCCTGTGTTATTTATGAATATAGATCTCTGTTCTTCGATAGTATTATGCTGCTTTGATTCCACAGGTGCTCTTTGATGCTGGGCAGATGAAGAAGAAGTGGTAAAGATCTATTAGGAAGGAGAGGAATCAAGTAAGGAACCAAGCGCAAGACTAAGGTTGGTGTCCTCTGTTCTACTCTTATCTATTTTCATAAAGGAAAATGAAAGTAGTCTTTACTTGTTTGTTGTGGACACTATTCCCGGTAACAAAATGGCGACTCCGCTGGGGAGCGAATAGATTGTTTGTTAGTCTATCTTTGTTTGTTTTATAAACTTACAGATGGAGCCTAAAGTCAAGCCAGCTAGCCTTCGAATTGCATTTGTTATGCAAATGCAAAGTAGATCAATGTTGCTTCAGTCTATCTCTAGGTTTTGTTTATAAATTGAAAAATCGATCTGCAAATGTTCTAATTTCCCTAAGTGGTGGCTCTAGTAACCTCCTTAGATCAACCCCTGTGATTTACATTTAATGAACATCACTTACTCGGCCTAAATCCCTGAACTGAACTGTAAATTGTGAGCAAAGACTGGTTAAAAGTCTCTCACTGATACCATCGCACCCTCCCTTCAAGGCAGTCTGTATGCATCACACTTCCCGTGTGCAGTAGGTGCGCTGCATACTGGTTTCCCTGTGTGATAGGTGCGATGGTCAAGGAAGGTTAACTTTACCTTCAGACTTTGGTTTTTTCTTCACTATTTTCAGTTCTATTCAGGAGTTTTGTTGTCTGTGGTCAGTATATCTCTGTGAAAACCCCCTTCTCTTCCATCATTCTGCCTCTATTGTGCAAATAACTGTAAGTGTTTTTATGTATTGTGTGCCATTTTCAGTTCTCTTTTGCAAAGAAGTAGCGTAGTCGATCTGTCGTTTCTTAATTTGAAAGTGTCGTAAGTGTCGTTTTCAATTATAGAAGAGAATCCCATTGTTCTTGATAGTCGATTGTATTGTTACTATTGTATATGATTTGAATTAGCATTTTTTAAAGTGTCGAAAAATAGTTTTCATTTTGAAATCGCAAAGTGTCGCACTTATCTTCACTTCATTTTGAAAAGAAATTTGTTAAGTATTGTCGCTTTGAAAATAATTCAGATTTTCACTTAGCTTTCTTATCGTCATTTATACATTAAGAAGGCTGAAAACAAATACATGCATGTGAATTTGCATTTAGACTGCTTGGTTTGATTTAGGACAGTGCATTTACTGTGTGCTCTGTGCTCTTTGCTAAAAGACTCTCAAATTTCTTTCCTTAGTAGCTAGGATTTTTATTGCCAAAAGAAGATTAAATAGTTATTTATCATCTTAGACTGCATTTTAGGAATTGTATACACATCACGCAGTGAACCTGAAAGGCAAATTGTTAAACAAGATCAACTATAAAATAAATTTATTGAATCTAAAAATGCTTTGGAACCTAACGCACAACATCTAGAAGTATAGGTTAGAGACGTATTCCGGCATCGTAAAACCTGGTAACTGTTGTTTTCATTGTTGGTTGGGTGATTCCTCCACTCTGAGACGACAAGTGCTAGTACGGACTTGTGCTCCCACATACCGTCGAGTATATATTAGGAGACCACAATAGGCTACATCCTTTATCCTTAGGAAGCTGTGTCTGCCGCCCTATCGATCGCAATGCACTGAACACAGCATTTGGGAAGATTGACTGTCGTACCGTAAAAAGTATTCTGCAGTTTTGCGATTGGTTTGGTAATCCCCTCTGCTTAGATTTCCAGAGATGTCTCTTTCGTTCCTTTTCAGACTCCTTAAAAGAAAAGGTCCATCTGAGCACTTGTCACTTCAGGCTCATTAAAAATCGAAGGTGACTAGAGTCATCTTTTGTTTTTTCTCAACTCTTTAAAATTGAAAAAACAAGTTGTGTCAAAGC